>QBDW01005716.1:0-20046 GCA_003261595.1 Maconellicoccus hirsutus | reverse complement strand
TCTCGATTTGTACACTTCGATCACTGTATAACTTAGTTAATTACTTGACTAATACTGAGTTATTAATGAGGTAATGATCGATTAATTCAATAGCTTATATATTAAGTAATTACGTGCGTTCGTGCGTCTTGGGGTGTGTTTACGTACATGTCGTACGTGATTTCGTGTTCCTTTTTTATGCACGTATTGTGCGTTTTTTATTTTCGAGTTTTCCTCATACTACAGTAGTGTGAAGCGATCAATGACCCGACTTTGAAAGCCGCAGATCCATTCATTAAATCCGATGACGCAGAACAGCTGAAAAAAGAATTACGCGAGAAAGAGCCGCTCTCTCGCGATAACGACAAAATAATGAGCATAATTTGCCGTAGGACGTTCGACCAACGAAACCAAATACAGCAATACTACGATAACACCTATGCAGCTGGTGTAAGATGAACAAATTTTTGGCTTTATTGCAAAAATAACCAAATAAAACTACCGCGTTTGTGAAAAATAGGTGAACAGACGAGGCCAAAGGATATTCTGGTTCACTCTATTCAAGGATATCGTAGATGAATCTACCGGCAGTTTGGACAATTTATATAAAATAATGTTTACCGCGCCTGAAGCACAACTCGCCCTCAACCTCCACGAAGCAATCTCTGGAAAATGGAAAGAAGAAGGAGTCGTCGAAGAGATAGCATGTTGCAATGATCCGCAAACCAAAAAAATCATACACCAGGTTTACGAAAACTGTGAGTAATACTTCCTCAAATCGGCTCTCAAACAACCTAGAAATTACAACCAATTCACGTTTTTAAGCTTATAAATGCAGCGTAGCTGATCATTTGAAATTATACAAGAAAGACGATGGTCCTTACCAAGAAGTCATGCAGAAATATTGTTGGGTAATTTCCTAAAATGAACTGGAAATCATTAAAATTTCACCAATCACGTTCTCGTTGCATTTACAGCCTGATCGTTGCCAAGAAAAAAAAATCACCGCCGTAAATGCTGATAAGGAAGCCAAAGCGTTACAAGATATCGACGCCAAAAAAGGTACATAGCCCAACAATCCATTCAAAGACATTTAATTTCCAAAACTACAAACAGATTATTCTTAGATAAAGAAGGATTCAAGAAGAAACTAAAAGAATTGCTCGACAAATATTGCGAACCTGACCTCAAACTGATATTCGAGAAGTATAAAAAAGACGACCACAGAATCTGCGACGGAGTCGATGAAGCATTCGAAGGCCACGAAAAAAGAGCGTTCAATTATTTAGGTACCTAGGTCATCTTCACAACGATCATTAGTCTTTTGGAAATAGACATTTGATTTAGTTTACCCTTCCTTTTGCAGTAAGATACATCGAGAATACGTGCAAATTTTACGCTGACGAATTATACCACGCGGTCGATGGATTCGGGACTGATATCGATAAAATTAATCGAATTATCGTGACCAGATGCGAGAGAGATTTAAATTGTGTTCTGAATGAATTTAAAAGCAGGCACGACAAAACCTTCACGCAACGTTTGAAGGTAAATTTTGCGCATTCCAAGTATGAAATACAAATGACCGATAAGTTCAACTTTTCAGAGTGATACCGCATCAGAACCTAGATATAGAAAATGCATCCAGTACCTTTGCGGAAAAAAATAACCATGTTGAAAAAATCCTTCGATATGTGTTTTCACCTGATAAATATATCACTTGAAATGAAATTAACATCGTGTCATCGATAAATGTTAAATTTTCAAATAAAATCTTTCCGAAGCAATTTATATCATGTCATTATGTAAATTACGCGAGAATTCGCGGATTTTTTTCGAAATAAACGCAGAGAACTAGTATATGAAAAACACTTGTTCAAATAAATTCCTCGACAACGACAAGACTGACGTAACTATTCGTAAACATCAGTAATACTGTCCCAACAACTCCTATCAACATTTTTTTCTCAAGAACTGGTTCAGCATTTTTAAGCATTAATTATGTCCACCATAATAATGAGAAATTTTCGTACAATACTTTGTACAATTTAAACACGAAATCGATTTAAAAGAAATGTTGCAATAATCCTTCGACATGTGTTTTCATCCGATGAATACATCACTTAAAACGAATTATTGTCGTGTCATCGACAAATGTAAAATTTCAAATAAATTTCATCGTAACGGAATTTATACTGTACCATTATGTAAATTACACAATTCGGGAATTTTTTCCGATATAAAATAAAAAATGACCACAAATTACTACACAAAAGCGCTTGTTCAAACAAATTCCTCATTAATGACTAAAATGACCCAACTGTTAATAAATATCACCAATGATATCCATACAAATCCTATCAACACTTTTTTTTCAGATAGTTGATTCAGATTTCTTCGAGCAGACATGTTAACTATAATAATTATTTTGCTTACGCAGCATATTATAGCAAAAGTAACCCTCGATTAATAGCACTTCGTGAACCAAAATAAAGTACATCATCGAGACTTCTTACAGAGCGAAGTAATCCACGATCCAACACTAAAACCTGCAGATCCATTCAGCAAGTCAGACGATGGAGAAAAATTGAACAATGAACTAAACAAGCAAGGCCCTGAAGCTGATAGGGACAAAATAGCGGGTATAATATGTCACAGAACCTTTGACCAACGCAAACAAATACAGGAGTTCTATGACAACACATACGGAGCTGGTGTAAGATTGAGCAAATTTATTGCGTGAAATTCAACTTTAACAGTTCTTCATTACAACAGACTACGTTGTATGGTGACCTCGAAGGAAAATCATTCAACAGTCTGACGAGTTTATATAAAATAATGTTCAGCGCGTTTCACGAGCAATTAGGTAGAACTCTTCATGCGGCCATTTCTGGTGAATTGAAAGAAGAAGGCGCTGTGGAGGAGATAGTTTGCGCCAATGATCAAGAAATGAAAAAACTCATACAAAGTTTCTACGACGGTGGTAAGTTACCTTTGGTTCATGAATAATTTCACATTTAAACCTATTAAAATCGCATCTTATAACCGAAAGCTTACCATACAAAAGTAGAGGATCATTTGAAACTATACAACAAAGATGACCACCTTTACCAGGATGTCGTACAAAAATACTGTTGGGTAAGTTACGAGAAGCGTAAAACTACGTCGTGGTTTTCACAATCACATTTGATTTTCACCCAGCCATCGCGCTGCCAAGAAAAGAGAATCAGCTCGGAAGACGCGGACAAAGAAGCCAAAGCGCTACGTGACATCGACGCCAAAAAGGGTACCGCCGTCCTAGCATGCGCTATTCCAACTTCCCACAATAACGCATCACTAAACGGAATTTTTCACAGATAAAGAACCCTTCAAAAAAAAACTCAAAGAATTGCTCGACAAATATTGCGAACCCGACCTTAAATTAATTTTTGACAAGTACAAAAAAGACAATCACAGAATTAGCGACGGAGTCGATGAAGCGTTCGAAGGTAATGAGAGAAGAGCTTTCAATTTTCTGGGTGAGTCATACATTGGACGTTCTTCGACTACGTACAAACCATCGAATTAAATAAATCTTTTGCAGTAAGATATATCGAGAACACCTGCAAATTCTATGCTGATGAGTTATATCATGCGGTCAAAGGAGCCGGAACTGATGTTGATAAAATAAACCGAATCGTTGTCACTAGATGCGAGAGAGATTTGAAATGCGTACTGAACGAATTTAAAACCAGACACGACAAAACATTTACGCAACGTTTAAAGGTATAAGAAAGTTGAAATATCGTAGAAAAAAAATATTAATTATCAACAAATCAATGGACCTAATTTTCAGAGTGATACTGCTGCAGAACCAAGATACAGGAAATGTATCCAGTACCTATGCGGCAAGAAGTAATCATTAGGGAGAGCAATTACAAAATAATCAAAACTAATTCTTCGACGGTAATTACGCTGCTACCTACAACAACCATTTATACCACGCATCAATACATAAATTACGGG
Source organism: Maconellicoccus hirsutus (assembly GCA_003261595.1). Taxonomy (NCBI): domain Eukaryota; kingdom Metazoa; phylum Arthropoda; class Insecta; order Hemiptera; family Pseudococcidae; genus Maconellicoccus; species Maconellicoccus hirsutus. The sequence goes on along the minus strand of QBDW01005716.1, from coordinate 16,062 downwards.
CTATTGTAGCAAAGCGTACTTCTTAAATAGTCAATTTAATACCACCATTCACCAAACTCAAAACTATTGCTATATAAAATGATAACCGTTTTTTTTGTTACCTCATCACGCCACAACGAGCGAACCGAATTTCGTCAAATTTTTAACATAGTAAATTATCGGTAATTACCATAAGTAACCAGTAAATTACCATAAGTTACCCATAAATTACCACAAGTTCCCGGTAAAATTCCCGATAAATTAGCATAAGTTACCAGTAAAGTTACCGGTAAATTACTGTAAGTTACCATTAAAATACCATAAATAACCTGTAAATTACCATAAGTTCCCGGTAAATTACCCCTAATACGGCGAACTTACAGTAATTATTCCAACTTATCAAGGTTGTGTCATAAAATGGCATTTGTGACAATTTTTCTGTCATTTGCCTTTCCGTAATAACGGTAATTTACCCCAACTGCCACAACCTTCTGATTTAGATCTTAGTCAAAAGGCCGAAAAGATTTTTTCCATGTCGATACAGGCTATTCAGTGATACAATCTTCAAACAAATTTAAGAATCAAAAATGCGCATACAACATTCAACAGGTGCGATTATACATACACGATTCGCATTAACAGATTGAAATTCACGACAAAATAAATTCACCATTTCAAACCAATTTTTCTACTGCAATATTGACTCAACTGCTGTTTTATTACGCTTCGACATTAGTTTTTTTTTTCGAATCAATGGGCAAACTCGAATCATTTCACAAATCGAATATTTTCTAATAAAAACCCGTATGCAGAATACGTATTCCGCACAATCGATATTAAAACTAAATCATTTTTCGGCGATACAAAACGATAAACTGTTATCACCGAGATGTTGCTCCCATTGAGTTTCTTAGTTGTTACGCGATTTCTATACGTTTACGTAAGTACAACCACATTGTGTTCGTAATGGCGATACCCAACACTACGTTTAATTTACAGTCCGAGGTCATCAACGATCCATCATTGAAACCGGCAGATCCTTTTGTAGCTAGTGCCGACGCAGGTTACTTAAAAAAAGAGCTCATAACCGATTTCGACACAAATAAAGACGGCGTAGCCAAAATAATATTCCATAGGACTTTCGCTCAGCGAAAAGAAATACAGAACTTTTTTGACGAAAATTACTGCGCTTACGTAATATTTGTCAATTACTTATGCGGTTAAAGTATACATAGTCGAGATGAACCAACCTTGCATCCAAACAGATAAACAGATACAATTGCAAGGTATATTCGTGCACCCTGCCAAGCGAGCTACTAAAAGTATCTATGGACAGTATGTACAAATTATATCAAATCATACTTAAATCGCCTCAAGATATCTTGGGGAAAACTATCGTCGACGTGGTATCGGGCAAATGCGAGGAAAAAGGCGCCATCGAGGAAATAATCTGCGCCAATGACAGTCAAATGAAAAAACTCCTCGGAGAATACATTCTCGCAAGTAATACTTTCTAACCTCATCTAATACGTAATTACACTATTTCTTCAATAATATTTCGAATTCAAAGCCCAAAAAACCAACATCGAGGCTTATTTGAAAGCCTTCAGAGCAGAAGATGTCCCTTATCAAGACGCATTAATCAAATATTGCTGGGTAAGTACTAAGTACACCACCGCTCCCAGTCACAATTAAGAGATTTTTTCCAACCGCAGCCGGATCGCTGTCAGAATAAAAAAATCAACGAAGATACTGCCAAAAGTGAAGCAAAAGCTCTTCGAGATATCGATCCCAAAAAAGGTACCAACACAATTTTCTGTGACTTTCTGCACATCTGCTTACTCAACGTTTTTCTATCCGCAGATAAAGAAGGCTTCAAAAAAAAACTCAAAGAGTATTTGGACAAATATTGCGAGCCTGATTTAAAATTAATATTTGAAAAATACGAAGACGACGGTCACCGGATCAGCGACGGCGTCGACGAGGCGTTTGAAAACGCCGAAAAAACCGCTTTCAACGCTCTAGGTAGATAACCATTTCCACATAATTTTACCTCAGTTGCCATAGAATCATATGATTATCATCCCAAAAGTCAGGTACATCGAAAGTACGTGTCGATTCTACGGCGACGAGTTATATCACGCGGTCCATGGAACTGGAACTGATATCGACAAGATAAACAGGATCGTCGTGACAAGATGCGAAAGAGATCTCATGTGTATCTTGAACGATTATAAAAAACATCATAAGAAAAGTTTCACGAAACGTTTAAAGGTAACAGTTGAAAATTTTCGCAATTATTTATGACTAATATATTGAACGCATGGAAAAAATAAAACCAATTTTACGCTTGTTCAGGAGGACACTTTGTCAGAGCCAAGATACCGAGAAAGCATAAGGTTTCTCTGCGGTAAAAAGTGACTACGCGAAGAAAATTTTATTATATGGACGACCAATCAAACCGTACTCAACATAAATGAGAAATTTTCCAATAATATACTGCACAATTCATGTATGAAATCGACTTAAAACATGCTTTTTTTCTCCCTTCACAAAAAAAATACGGAACGGTTTTTCGATTCCAAAAATTACCGCTGAATATGCATTTTTGAAGCTAAATAAATCGCAAACATTTGTTTTTGTACATCGCTTCATAGAGAAGTCTCTTCCTGAGTTGTTCCTCTTTTACGATAAATGAAGTCAAAAGTAATCTAGTTCAGTCCCATCTTTATCCTACACTTCCTGAAATTTCTATCACTACAGATATTTATGGTTGATCACAAGTTGAAAAAAAAATTATAAATTCGTATGCAAAACTGTTCATGTGCAATTACGCATACACAATCACATAGCTTCACGCTAACAGGTTGTTATTCACTATAAAAAAATCCAAATCGTTTTAAATAATTTTCTACCACATTATTGACTCAACTGCTATTTTTGAAACGTTTCAACAAAAAGTCTTTTTTTTTTGGTCATTAGAAACGCCCTTATTTATCCAAATGTTCTCCAACAAAATACCATATCTCGAATAACGACTAATAATAAAAAGAGAAAATCAAATCAGTAATGCTGAATCATTATCTGCGTTAAAATCAAGATGTTACTTCGACTGAGTTTTGTTTTCGTGACACTATTTCTATACATTCACGTAAGTAAAACTTTACCACATTTGGAGTCGCGATACTCAAGTACAAAGATTACCATTAATTCACAGTCCGAGGTCATCGACGATCCATCGTTGAAACCAGCAGATCCGTTTGTGGCCGCCTCTGATGCAGGTTATATAAGAAAGGAACTGAGCGAATTTAGCACAAGTAACGACGGCATAGCCAAAATAATATTCCATAGGACTTTCGCTCAGCGAAAAGAAATACAGAACTTTTTTGACGAAAATTACTGCGCTTACGTAATATTTGTCAATTACTTATGCGGTTAAAGTATACATAGTCGATTTGATGCAACCTTGCATGCAAACAGATAAACAGATACAATTGCAAAGTATATTCGTGCACCCTAAGAAGCGAGCTACTCCATATATCGGCGGACAGTATGTACAAATTATACTTCATTATATTTAAATCGCCTCAAGATATCCTAGGGAAAACTATCGTGGATGTAGTGGCAGGCAAATGCAAGGAAAAAGGCGCCATCGAGGAAATAATCTGCGCCAATGACAGTCAAATGAAAAAACTCCTCGGAGAATACATTCTCGCAAGTAACAACTTACTGACATCAATTACCTAATATATACTACAATAATATTTCAACTAATTTCCAAATTCGAAGCTCAAAAAACCAACATTGAAACCTACTTGAAAACGTTCAAAAAAGAAGATGCCCCTTATCAAGATGCATTAATTAAATATTGTTTGGTAAGCATTCTAGTATCCTCTAAAACAATAAAGTAACTTTTTTCGAGTCTCATTATTCGCAGCCGGATCGCTGTCAAGATAAAAAAATCAACGAAGATACTGCCAAAAATGAAGCAAAAGCTCTTCGAGATATCGATCCAAAAAAAGGTACCAACACAATCTTCTGTGACTTTTTGCATATCTGCTTGCACGACGCGTTTCCATTCGCAGATAAAGAAGGCTTCAAAAAAAAGCTCAAAGAGTACTTGGACAAATATTGCGAGCCTGATTTAAAATTAATATTTGAAAAATACGAAGACAACTGTCACCGGATCAGCGACGGCGTCGACGAGGCGTTTGAAAACGCCGAAAAAACTGTTTTCAACGTTCTAGGTAGATAACCATTTCCATATAATTTTACCTCAGTTGCCATAGAATTATGGTTATCATCCCAAAAGTCAGGTACATCGAAAGTACGTGTCGATTCTACGCCGACGAGTTACATCACGCGGTCGATGGAGCTGGAACCGATACCGACAAGATAAACAGGATTATTGTGACAAGGTGCGAAAAGGATCTGTTGTGCATCTTAAATAATTACAAAAAACAACATCAAAAAACTTTCACGAAACGCTTAAAGGTACCGCTTCAAAGTTTTCGTTATCAATTACGTATATTGAATGCATTGTAATAACAAAAAATTCTACAATTTTTTTCAGTCGGACACTGTAATGGAACCAAGATATTTGGAAAGTATACGGTTCCTTTGCGGTAAAAAGTGATCCTACGAAAAAGATTCCTCAATGCGTAAAAGAAATTATACCTCGATAAGAAACTCCAGAATTAAAAAAAAAACATAAATAAGCTTAGTTTTTTTCTCAAAAAAAAAGAAAGAAATCCGATTTTGATAATTGTTAAATCTAACATTTATACTCTTAAAACAATAAAAAATATGTATCTTTCATGAAAAAAAAACATCGAACCAATAAGTGAAAATACATATGTATCTAATGAGACCAACAAACCATCCTACTTGAAATAAAAGCAGATTTTCTATAGATCACCTACTCAACGATGGACGACCTCATCTAGGAAAAATAAATGAAATGAACAAATAGAAAATAATTTATATGGTAGAGTAAATTATCAAAGGACTCAATCAAGTTTCAATTTTTTTACCAACACATTCTAGTCACATCTACGGTCAAGTCAAACACGAGAAAAAATCCCCCCCCCCAAAATAACTGAAATTGAAAACACTTTCATTAATATTGAAATCAGGCAGATCACCGTTATTATGCCATTACCACCGTATTGTCCCAACTGCTCATAATTATGCTCCAGAATTGATTTTTTTTTAATACCTGCCAAATTCATCGAACGAGTAACATGTTTTTTGCAATAGGTGTTATTTTGCTGACGCAGCAATTTTTGGCAAAAGTAACCTCAACCAATCCTCTAGCTACGCTTTTTAGAAAATTACGAATTGAATTTACTAAGGGCGATCACGATGGTAAAAGCCATGAATTACACGACTACGTTGATAAGAGAAAAAAAAATTCAATTGAAATTCAGTACATCGTCATGTACTGCAATTTTACTTTCCAACGACCTCATCGCGAGTTAAACGATTAAAACATCCATTAAATCAAACATCACGTCATCCACCACTATTTACTCAATTGCTATCAGTTCGTTAGAACAACACCGCAAACGAGAACGCAATTGCGACGTTTGTAACTACGCTGACGTACAATATATTCCTAATTTGTCACATAATTTTTCACGCTGATTGACCAAAACATGCTGCGTAGATTAGCTGCTGTGATTCTAATAGCACAATATCTCCTGGTGAAGGTAAAGTATTAATTATGAGTTAGGTAGTAGGTAATCACGTAATTAAAAATGGCCAACATCTTGCTAGTCGAAACAACAGTAACTAAAACAGAAAATTCTCTGTAATCTACCGCACAGAGCGAGCTTATCAACGAACCAACGGTAACACCAGCAAATCCCTTCGATGTCCCTGAAGAGGCTCGAATCATCAGGAAACAACTTAAGAAATTCATATTTCCAAATTTAGACACCGTGATGAAAATCCTCTGCCATCGAACGTACGACCAACGTAAACAGATCGAGGAATACTACAATAATCAATATTGCACAAAAGTAAATCCTGTACCATTACTTACAATCTCCTTTCCCAGCTAATACTACCTTTCACCAGGTTAATAAGGATGGCACAAAGGAATCCACTTGTTCTATATCTCATGGTATACACGTTACATCCATTGATTACATTCGTTCGCTCAACATCAAACTTTTCCAATCACCCGTATCAATGTTGGCCAATTCCATCTACGACACCATCGAAGGTAAAACTCACGGCGACATTGAGGAAACTATTTGCGCGCAAGATAACCCAATGAAGAATGAAATTCAACGATATTACGTAGCGAGTACGTAATACGTATCCATAACTTGACTATAACGAAGAACAATGCACCATTATTTCAATCACTTTGTCCTGCAAAGCTTACGGATTCACCATGGAATCCCATTTTCCAAAGTATAAATCGCAAGACGTGGCTTACCAAGAAGTCATCCTCAAGTACTGTTGGGTAAGTACTAAGTAGCTTGGGATTATTTAGAAAAAACCCATCAATGATAGGACTTTTTCACAATAACCCCGGTTATTGGCCCCGATCAAGCAACCGCTGAAGCCAATGCGTTGCATCAGATAGATTACAACAAAAGTAACTCAAAACAGAACTACCATTAATAAAATATACAACCTCTTCTCCTGAGCTTTTTTTGTTATTAAGATAAAGAGGCTTTTAAAACCAAGCTGAAGGAATTGCTAGGGAAATATTCCGATCCGGATCTAAAACTCATATTTAAAGAATACAGAAGCTCGGATCAAGGAATAGACACAGCGGTGAATGCGGTTTTCACAGGTGACGAATTAATCGCGTACAACGCATTAGGTGAGCTATCATCGCAGATAAATAATCGCGGCCGCATCATATTAAGGACAAGTAATGATTACAGTGCAATACATCGAAGACACGTGCTTCTTCTATGCTCAAGTACTGAAAGATATTGCAGACATGGGAGGAAACGTGGGCAAAGTGAACAGAATCGTTTTAACAAGATGTGAAAGAGATTTGCTATGCATATTGAATCGATACAAAGCAGAGTATCAAATTACTTTCACCAAGCATTTAAAAGTAACCAATCTGCTGAAAACTAGTTTAGTAAATTCTGCTGAGTCTGAGTATTTTATTTCAGCTTAACCTCTCTTATGCAACGCAAAATCACTACATGATGGCACTTAGGTACCTTTGCGGCAAGAAATGAGAACAGCAACCAATCTGGAATGATTTTGGAGGTAAAAAACAACATATCGTGGAAGTTGAAAACCCACAAGAACGCATTCTACGCACATCTCCGTAGTTTATCATCTTGATTCATCATACGTATAAACAAAAATAAAGTATATTATTCAAATAAACGTGCTAATAATTTTATCTCGAGTATGTCCACGCTACTTTAATGAAATCAATAAAAATTTTCGGCACATCTACTAACAACGAACCATCGACAATAAAAACACCACGATGTTCTCAACATCCTTCATTTTCCTTGCCCAATACATCCAAAACAAAACAATCACATTAGCTTAAAAAAAAATTGAATACGATACATATCAACGTAATCAAACATATACTGGATATACTGGACATATACGACGGAACTTCCCAGTTTACGAATCGATGATTAGCAATACAAATATTAAAAATTACACTCACTTTCACCTCGATAACTTTCACATTATAAAAATTTATCGCTACATTTTGGAAAATAAAAAAAAAATACGCTACAGAAACGCAAACACTGTAAAACTTATTTACTACGCATAATTATACATCTATCAACCACGTTTCGCTCTTCGAATGACAGAATCGGACTTGTTTATTCAACTGAAACCAATACTCGCCATTGAAACATGCGTACTTTGGGTACAATAAAAAAAATAAAACATCGAAAACGCCGTTCTATTCAATCAACACCCGAATCATGAATACAAGCATGTTACGATTGGTCATCACTCTACTGATTCAGATTCTCAAAGTTCAGGTAATTCATCGACACCACCTACCATAAATTTACATTCGCTAATGAACATAACGATTACAGTGCGAGCTAATCAAAGATCCCACATTACTACCAGTCACGCCCTTCGATGCCGTAACAGATGCGAAAATACTGAGAAAAGAAATCATCGACGATGAGAACACCGATAATGATAAAATCGCTGACATCCTATTCCACCGGACTTACGATCAACGAAAAAAAATCGAATCCTATTTCAACACAGTTATCTGCAAAGAAGTAGAAGACAAGTACATCGAGCATGCACAGGGTTTCAGTGATCAGTTCAAATGTCCATTAGTACTAGGCCTAAAAGATGTCTCCGCCGATAGTATGGACAACTTGTATAACATCACGTTAACGTCATTTCAAGGTATACTTGGAGACGTTCTGCATAGCGCCATCGACGGCGAATGGAAAGAAGAAGGGGCCGTGGAGGAAATCGTATGCGCCAACGATAACGCCATCAAAGATCTTATACAACAATATTACAAAACAAGTATTCTCCCAACCGATTCCATAACCCTGCTGCACTTTATAATTATTAACGTCCAAACTTTATTTCTCTTTCTCTCGTAGCTTATCAAAGCACCGTCGAAGACCACCTGAAATCTTTCAACAAAAACGACAACGCTTACCAAGAGGCTATTCTAAATTACTGTTGGGTATGTTATGAAAAATTTCACGAAAAAATATCCCACTAACGACTTCACAAGGATTTCTTCTACAGCCACAACGCAGCCAAGACAGAAAAATAACTCTTGATGCAGCCACCGCAGAAGCCAAACTCTTACAAGACATCAATCCAGAATCAGGTATTACGGAAATCGAAAGTAATCCTAAATAACCTCGCACTCACTGCATCAACCAATTTTACAGATAAAGAAAACTTCAAAACAACTCTAAAAAAATTTCTAGGAAAATACAGCGAACCTGATTTGAAGCTGATCTTTGAAAAATACCGCAAAGATGACCACGGTATCGATGCTGCAGTAAACGAAGCATTTGACGGTCCAACAAAAAGAGCTATGCACGTATTAGGTATGACTACCCGACTTTATATCCACAAACATCGAAAATAATCGAGGATTTTGCATCTTTGAAGTGAGATACATCGAGAACACTTGCAAATTCTACGCGGACGAGTTATACAATGCTGTTGACGGATTTGGGACAAACATCGATAAAATAAATAGAATCGTTGTGACGCGATGCGAAAGAGATATGCGATGTATTTTGAATGCCTTCAAAGACAGCAGGGGCAAATCTTTCACAAATCGCTTGAAGGTAATTTCGACGACCGGTCTTTAAACGATTGAGACATCGATCATACCATCTCAAAATGACATCTACCCTCAGCTTATTTTCACATATTTTTAAAAATTTCAGTGGGACACTGCGTGCGAACCTCGTTACTTGAAAAGTATTCGATATCTGTGTGGTAAGAAATAGAAGACTTCCAATTTTATTTCTAATCATTAATGTCTATTGTGATTTAGCAGCCAATAAAATTATGTGATTATTGAGTAAGTTCTATTTTGTTTTTCATTAATTAAGAAAGAATCAAGTTGTTCTTTAACCAAGTAAGTTGTGTTGGGTTGAAAAATACTCGTACTTGTTAGATCCACACAATGAAAACCACGTAGAGCTCAATCCAAGACCTCTTTTCGTAGAAAATTCAAAACAATGAGAGATCACCCAAAATTGAGGCAACAGTAAAATAAGTAACAATCATGTTTCCGCTTTCACATTCATCAATTCTCACAGTTTGAGAACCTCTGGTTTCACAGTTTCGCGTCCACAATCACATTATAATGTTTGCACATAACAATTATCTTTTTAATGACAATTTGGGTAAAAATTTATGCCCAATTCAAATACGATAGCCCATTTATGGTTCGGACAAACATTTCATCATATGCAATATTTGTTCAACTGAATTCAAACTCAATATTACATCAAATATGAATATTCAAAAAAATAACAAATACAAATACTTGCAGAAAAAACAAACCACAGCCGTGTTGTCTTTACTACTGCTCATCTCTATTCAATATCTATGTACCAACCCAGGTAACACACAAGACCACAAGAACCATCAACACCAATAATCCACATTAATCGAGATTCTTTCAGAGCGAGCTAATCACGGATGCAACATTAACACCCATAACACCGTTTAATTCGGATGCTGGCGCCGATGAACTCGTAAAACAAATACTGGACAGCGTCACAACAAGCAGAGATAAAGTTGCGCATATCATATTCCATCGAACGTACTTGCAGCCTCAACAAATAGCCGCCATTTACAACGAAATTTGCCCTTCTGTAAGAATACATGAATTGACACCATCAACAGTAACTCTGCTCAAACTTCTACTTCTTTAAACAGGCACCTGGTCCTAAAAAAGTAATCCGATGTCCTCTGAATAAAGCTTTAATAGACATATCTACCAACACGATGACAGATTTGTACAAGATCATGTTATTATCACCGGAGAGCATATTAGCTGAAACTCTACACAGCGACTTCATAGGAGCCTGGGGAGAACAATGTGCAGCTGAGGAAATCATGGGCGTCAACGATGCCTTTGTGGCAAGAAATGAATGATTCCAATAATGCAACAGGTTGCACTTCAGACTTTGATCGTTTGGTTGAAAAATTGTACTATTTCGACGTTCAATAATAAATCATTTTTATTATAATTTTCACGTGTCATTTATCCTTCGTTGTTCCAAAATTTTATTCAGAGATTTGATTTTTATTCATTTTTAAATGTAATTTTTACAAAATCTTAATAGAAATCTAGAAAAAATAACTCAATAAAAAGGTGACTCATCGTCGCTATAAATATCAAAAGATAATGGGAACGAAACAATATCAACATCAAAAACTGAAAAAAATCGAAAAAAAATCTACACAAAAAGATTTGAAAGGGAGAAAAAATCTCCACTACAAATCATGAGTACGAACGTCAAAATAGTTCACCTACGTAAACGAATAGTTTACCATTAAAATAACCCCTGTACCGGAAAATATGTTATTTAAACAAGTGATCACAGCAAACGCTCGTGGACACCTGTATACAGCGGATGATACGTACAAATAATTTTTTTTTGTCTCACAGTTCACAACAAACCATGAAGAAGAATACGCTATTCTCATTTACAACACTTTTCGTTTCATTTCTCGCAGCTCAGGTATTTCACGTGAGAATCAATTTCTGATCAAAAATTCAAATTTTCGTAAAATTCGCAGAGTGAGTTGATCAACGATCCATCATTGAAACCTGCCGACCCTTTTGTTGGCAGCGCAGATGCGGGAGCTTTGAAAAACGCGATCCTAGATGGTCATACAATCAACAATGATAAAGTAGCCGACATCTTGTGTCATAGAACCTACGCTCAGCGCCTACAAACTGCCAATTGTTACGACGATCTGGTCCTTCAAACGGTAAAGCAACTTTATTGTGCACGAAGTATAACTTAAGTATAATTATTCGTCATTATGCAACAATTTTACCTCAACGAAGTACTATTTCAACAGGCGGCAAGCCAACCGCTGCGCTTTATGCTTAAATTTATGTCTCACGACAGTATGAAAGATTTGTATAAAGTTATGTTCGAATCACCGGAGAAACTTTTAGCGAAAACTGTATACGAAAGCATATCTGGTAAATGGAAAGAAGAAGGAGCTATTGAAGAAATAATTTGTGCGAGTGACCAAAACATGAAAAAATTAATACAGCAGGTCTATCAAGCAGGTAACTGCATATTTACTAAATGCCACCTTGTTACTGCCTCACAACATAACGTCGTAATAGTAACAGTTCAATTGCAACTTACAAATGCGAGTAAAATTACCAATGATTAATATTGGCAATTTTTTTCTTTTTCAAAGAGTACAAAACCAACGTCGAATTACATTTAGCCACTTTTCATGGAGACGACAAAGGGTACCAAGAAGTGATGATCAAATATTGCTGGGTACGAAAGGAATATTTTCCATTCATTAAATCCACATCATATCTCTAATGAACCTTTTTCCACATGCAATACGCATGCATAGACCGCACGTTGTCAACAGAAAAAAATAACGCCGGAGGTAGCAGCCAACGAAGCAAAAGCTCTGCAAGAAATCGATCCTGAAAAAGGTACATTCAACCCTCTAATTTCTCTAAACCTTTTCATTCATAAAATCACCTTGATCCACAGATAAAGAAGGTTTTAAAAATAAACTCAAAGAATACCTGGACAAATACTGCGAACCAGACTTGAAATTAATTTTCGAAAAATACGAAAAAGACGGTCACAGAATCAGCGACGGCGTTGATGCAGCTTTTTGTAACAGAGAAAAAACCGCTTACAATGTATTAGGTAAGTCCACAAAGCTCCGAAACCCTGACCTATCCAATAAATACCACTTCTTGCGCTTCTGCAGTGAGGTACATCGAGAGCACCTGCCGATTCTACGCCGACGAATTACATCACGCCGTTCACGGAGCCGGAACCGACATCGACAAGATTAATCGAATAATCGTGACCAGATGCGAAAGAGACTTGACGTGTATCCTCAACGACTACAAGAAATATCATAAGAAATCATTTACCAAAAGGCTCAAAGTGAATACCAAACATAATCGCGACCTTTATTTCAACGAACGCTATTGCTGATTTTTGTACTGTTACAGTCAGACACCCTAGGCGAACCTCGTTACCGAAAATGTATCAAATACCTTTGTGGCGAAAAGTGAACGATTCCAATAATGCAATAGGTTGTACCCGGAACTTCAGTGATTTTGTGGAAAAACTTGACTATTTCAACACTTCAACAATAAAACATTTTTGTAATAATTTTTGTGGCTTTATTTACACAAATTCTTTTCGAAGATTTGCTTTGCACTTTCTACCAAAAATTTTGGCAATAAGAAAAAAGAATTATTTGCTGAAAAAATCGAAAAAAAAATCTCTATTACCATACGTAACTTCAGCACCACAATTTCAAGGTACATACGTCAACGCAATGGTAGGTGATAAATTGGCGCTAAAATAACTCATCGACTGTAAAATGTGTTATTTAACCCTGCTAATATGTGCAACTCAATGACAGAAGAATTATTGGCTCGCTTTTAATATTTTACAGTCCACTACTTCCCTCCAAACGGACAAGTCACCGTGAAAAGCATTTTAATAACAATTTTAAAACGTGTGCTCATCGAATCACGCTACATCCATAAATAAAATCGAGTCAATTTCCAAAAAAAGATACCGCAACTGAACTAACACGCATTATTTAAACAATTGATTACAACAAACACCAACTAACACCTATAATCCGAATGCAAATTCAAAAAAATCATTTTACTTTCACGCAGAATATATACCTACTCTACTCATCGCATCACGTCACGTTCAGAATAAAAATAGAGTCGATTTCCAAAAGAAGGTCTCGCAATTGAACCAACACACAAACTATTTAAACAACTAATTACTACGAACACCAACTAGTACTTAAAATTCGTACACAAACTCAAAAATAAATTTTTCTCCCGTAATTTACCAATCGTCATAACCATGATTATGTCGCCACTCGTAATACTTTCAATTTCGTTAATCGCAGCTCGGGTATTCAACTTTTAGAAATTCTGGAGTGAATTTAATCTCGCGTGAAATTCTCATAACCTGGAAATTTTCACAGTGCGAACTGATCGAAGGCCCGACTTTAAAACCAGCAGATCCATTCGCTGCCAGTGGAGATGCCGCAATTATGAAACAAGAGTTGATAGATCCCATGGGTGCGAATGACGTGGACAGAGATAAACTAGTCGATATCATATGCCACAGAACATACGACCAACGAAGCCAAATTGCAGCGTATTACGACAGCACTCTTTGTCCAAAGGTAAATATTCCGCCATATTATTGATATTACACAACGCAAATTCTCAAGGCATATTAACAACGATTCGACGGCGACAAAAAAATAAGGTGACGCGTAATTACGACGCAAAACGCCGATGCCCAATGGTCACCGGTCTCAAAGATATTTCGAACGACAGCATGGACGATCTGTACAGTGATATGTTTATACCGCCAGAAAAACTTCTAGCGAGAACAGTCTACGAAAGTATAACGAAAAAATGGAAAGAAAAGGGTGCCATAGAGGAAATAATCTGTGCCAATGATCCGGAAATGAAAAAGCTCATACAGCAAGTTTATCTATCAGGTATATTACTCTCTTTGCATTTATCGCGCTCATCGACTCATCGATACCTCTGTATTGTCTTTTACAACAAGAATACAAGACTACCGTCGAAGCTCATGTCGGTACTTTTCACAACGACGACAAACCATATCAAGATGTGATGCTGAAATATTGCTGGGTACGAGGAAATAAAAATTCTGCTTTTACATTTAATATTCAAACGACCCCTCTTAAATCATTTTAATTAGGCGACGCGTTGTCAAAAAAAGAAAATAACGTCCGAAGACGCTACCAAAGAAGCTAAGGCACTACAAGACATAGATCCCGACAAAGGTGAACTTGCCTTTTCAAATTCCTATGAAATTTCTGCATTATTCATAAACCTTCATTACTTCGCAGACAAAGAATGCTTCAAGACGAAACTCAAAGGATACCTGGACAAATACTGCGACCCTGATTTGAAATTAATATTCGAAAAATACGAAAAAGACGGTCATCGAATTAGCGACGGAGTCGACGTAGCTTTTAACGGCCGAGAAAAAACAGCTTTCAATGCATTAGGTAAGGTTTACGCTCTCCTGAAACCTCAACATGTCCAATAAAACCAACTCCTGCGCTTCTGCAGTACGGTACCTCGAAAGCACCTGCAGATTCTATGCCGACGAATTATATCACGCCGTCGATAGAACTGGAACCGAGGTTGACAAGATCAACAGGATCATAGTGACGAGATGCGAGAGAGATCTATTGTGCATTTTGCATAAATATAAAGCACTCCGTGAAGAATCATTTACTAAACGTTTAAAGGTGAATAACAAACGACCAGATAATCCCTTCTGATATAATTTCTAGTACAGTGACGGTAGGACTTTAAAATACTAAAAATTAAATTTCATAATTATTTTCCATTTCGGTTGCAGCTCGACGTACTATCTGAGCCTCGTTATCTAAAATGTATTCGGTACCTTTGCGGAAAGAAATAGAAGTCTAATTTAATTAACGTCGCACATTCTAATAAATCATTACATAACTTTTTTACACGAATGTAATATTGATCCTATAAAAAATTTCATTTCTTCTTGCGATTTCATTACAAATAATTATAAAACTGAAAAAAATATTTTTAACTACTACAGTCGAAAACATGTTTCCCGATGACGTCAATTTATTTATTCAAATGTTCGAGCATATAAACAAACATTTAACGTTGCTTTTAATACCGTTCAAACCCGAAACTCCATAATTACAGAGTACGAAAACGAACCCAACATATTCGTGGTCACGATCACAGTGACATTACTGAAAACTATTTTAGTTCTTATTGGATGCTTCCTGGCAAAATAGTACAGTCATTTTAGGTCGAAAATCAACATTAATTCCCCGGAACGGGAAGTTCGGAACATAGGTGCTATACAACATGTACTTTAGTATTCCGGAACTTCCCATCGATCGGTTGATACCTTGCCCCTTTTTGGGGGTTTGAAAGGTCCACTTTTTGGTTTTTTCGCAATAACTTGCTTAGTTGTGAAAATTTTGAAAAAATGTCTCTACAAAAGTTGTAGAGAACAAAAAAATACACATTTTGGCATTAAAGTTTTTTTTCGTGGGAGGTCACGCAAAGGAGCTGGAGCCGGGGGAAAAAAGGTACTTCTTTCAATTCCAAAAAACCTCAATTAATTGCCTAAAATCGGCTAAATCCAAGGTAAAAAGTTGCCACGTTCTACATTGCTTCAAAATGATGCTTAGAACAAGAAAAAATAGCCACCGTTCACCAATTAACCGTCCAGGGGGGTGGAACCTTTTTTAAAAAAGCTCATGTTTCGGGGGATGTAACTTCTCCGGAAGAAGAGTTACGAAAAAATTCTTCAA
>QBDW01005715.1:0-27108 GCA_003261595.1 Maconellicoccus hirsutus | reverse complement strand
AGTTTTGAAATCCATTTGATGGGATTTTATATCCATTTGATGGGATTTTAAACCCATTTGATGGGACTTTGTATTCATTTGATGGGATTTTAAACCCATTTGAGGGAATTTTATATTTATTTAATGGGATTTTGAACCCGTTTGATGGGAGTTTAAACCCATTTGCTGGGATTTTATATCCATTTGATGGGATTTTAAACCCATTTGATGGGACTTTGTATTCATTTGATGGGACTTTAAACCCATTTGCTGGGTTTTTATATCCATTTGATGGGATCTTAAACCCGTTTGATGGGAGTTTAAACCCATTTGCTGGGATTTTAAACCCATTTGATGGGAATTTAAACCCATTTGCTGGGATTCTATATCCATTTGATGGGATCTTAAACCCGTTTGATGGGATTTTAAACCCATTTGATGGGACTTTAAACCCATTTGCTGGGATTTTATATCCATTTGATGGGATCTTAACCCCGTTTGATGGGATTTTAAACCCATTTGATGGGTTTTTAAAACCCGTTTGACGAGTTTTGAAATCCGTTTGATGGGATATTATACCCGTTTGATGGGATTTTAAACCCATTTGAGGGGATTTTATATCCATTTGATGGGATTTTATATCCATTTGATGGGATTTTAAATCCATTTGATGGGATTTTAAACCTATTTGATGAGATTTTAAACCCATTTGATGGGACTTTATATTCATTTGATGGGATTTTAAACCCATTTGACGGTTTTTTCAAAGTAGAAAACAAATGACCTGTGACATGACCTCGGAAATATCATGAAAAAAACCCGCTAGACTCGTTCATTGACGTAGGGAAGGCAGACAACACACGAGGTTTTTGATACATTGCGTTGTGCCTTATTACTAAAACGAAATGACCTATGACATGACTTTGAAAATATTGCATAAAAAATTGACTCGTTAGGTTTATTGACGTAAGAGAATCAGACATCATGTCAGATTTTTGACACATGATGACTCATGAGTAAAACCTGTTTGGTGACCAAATGAACTCCAACTGACTTGAAATATTGAAACTACAAAATTTGGTGCAATCTTCCTTTCAATTTTATGAACATATGACAATCAATAATATTTAAATAGTTTCAATTTCAATATTGACTTCTACAAATGCATTGTTTTGTTCACAACGAATATGTGCGCTTACATCAAAGACACGGTAATCTTGAACTCACCCAGGTCTTCGAGTTAGCTAAAGATTAACCCTCGATAACTATTTAAATCCATTCACTCGCAATTCTATACGAACTTTGAAACGAATCCGCAAAGCTTCTACTGTGGAAAAAAGTACACACGCAGAGGAAACTACCAAAGCATAGATATCGAACAAGTCGTAAATAGAAGTAAAAATACGCCAACGAAATCATGAATCAAGCTCTAATTTTCAAAAGAACGAAATCCCTTTTGAAAACAGCATTTCGCACACCTGAGCCGAATTCTTTGGGCGGATATTCGACGACGCTCATTCGAAAATACCATCTTTTAAGCCAAAAAATTAACACCCTTTTTAGCGAATTTTGATCGAAGATTAATAACAAAGCTCGAAAAGCATTTGGGGTAAAATTCACAACGAGAGACTTTTCAATTAGAAATTAAAAGAGTCTTTTGTATAAATTTTGACGAGCTCTCGTTTGTAACGTAACATTCAGCGATAATTACGACGTTTACACTTGCTCAAGCTCTTATAATGTTTGGAGTTTTTATATAACAAAGAAGACGAGTATTTCGGGTGGCAAAAACCTACCATTCGAGTAAACATCTCAACGCAATTGTGATTTCGCGTGCAAAAGCCAACGAAAACTGAACTTTACCGTCGTAATTGAATTATGGCAACGAGGGTGAAAGAGTAAGCGAGACAGCCCGTAACATGCTCTAGAGCGAATAACAAAATCGAGGGAAAAAAACGCGAAAGTAGGGAAAAGGCTCGAAAAACGGTGTTAAATCGTTTTTCGCATTTTCTTTTTTTTTATTGGCTAACGCGCGGTAATAATTCGCGAGTATTTATATTATGATTAATCTCGGGTTTTTAATTAATTTTCATCGGAAACTTCGGGTTATTAAGGGATTTAACGAAAGTAGGACAGGATTAGCGTCTTTCATCGGCCAAATGCGCGCCTTGTGAATGAAATCTTGCCTAATTCCTTGGAGAGTTTGTTTTGCGTGGTTAAATAACCGGTAATGAAAGTTATTATTTTTATAAAGGACGCGTCCAGCGACGACGCCAGCGTCGATAAACTATTCAAAGAATTTCTTGTCGCGTGAAAAATTCCGCCAAAGTACGCGAAAAATGCAACGTCGCCGCCGGTCAAAGTAAAATTAAAAACTTTGTCCAGATTTTAATTAAATTACCAAGGCAGCGTGGTGATTTAAAATGAAGTTTGTAATGTGCTCCTGCGCTCGGGGTTTTATTCTTGTACGTGTGAAATATGTATGTAGTATATACGTGCGTATGTAGATGTCCTGAAACGGCACACGGTGATATTTTGAAATATACATCGTCGAGACAAGGTATACGCACGTTGGCCCATTGTCTATGGGCTTTAAAACACCCAAATAGGTGTATTTTATTCCCGACGAACGGTAAATGTTTTATCTTTGAATTATTCCGAATTTCCGTTTCGATAATGTTTGTTATTTATTGTAAAAGTTTCTATAATTACTATCGTTCATGGTGAAATATAACGCATATTTAATTTTAATTTTGTTTAATACCGTTACGATTTATTGGCGCGTTTTGAGCATAAATTTCACTAAATCAAGAGTACACCGCGTCGAGTTTAAGGCAAATATACTAACAATTTTTTCCTTGTTAGCGACTTTTAAAGATGCTCGATTCGAGGGCAAGAACTCGTATAATGGATATAGAAGTTTATTCTGAAAGTCGACCGTTGAATTTAGAAAATTACGTATAAGTTTATTTTACGGAGAAACGACTTGGAAAATTTCTTGGTATGAAAATTTTTCCTTAATGAGATAGCAAAACTATGTGGAAAATTTCCTTTCTCGATGTACGAATACGCTTACTAAGATTTTCAAATAAACAAGTCATCAGTTTCCATGCAAACGTTATTTAGTTTACAAATACGAGAAACCAAATATTCAATTTTCAATGTAATCTTTTCGACGCATTACATAAATTAGTTTAATATTTCAGCCACACGAACCAGTCAGTTCAATTGTAACACGTGTTTCGGACGCGTTCTTCGAGATTATCACGTCTTCAAAAAAAAACCTGTTCTGGTTTTCGATATTTCACGCGTTGTACGTAGCAAACAAAACCAGTCTGTCGGGTTTTAACGCGTGTTTCCGACGCGTTCGTCAAGGTCGTCCGGGTGTCGAACAATGAAAACTGGTTATTCTGGTTTTCAACAATGTTTCGCGCGTTGTACTCAAGGTCGTTTGGTTTTTTAGCGGTATCAACCCGTTGGTCGGGTTTTCATCGCGTGTTTTATTGCGTTAGTCAAGGTCGTCTGGTTTTCTGACAACGAGAACTTGTTATTCTGGTTTTCAACAATGTTTCGCGCGTTGTACTCAAGGTCGTTTGGTTTTTTAGCGGTATCAACCCGTTGGTCGGGTTTTCATCGCGTGTTTTATTGCGTTAGTCAAGGTCGTCTGGTTTTCTAACAACGAGAACCTGTTCTTTTGGTTTTCAATTATGTTTCGTGTGTTGTACACAATGTGATGCACTTTTGGAATGATTAAAATTATTCATTCGAGGTTTTGATGTAACATTTCGCGGTGTTTTTACAATTCCCGTATTGTTCGTCTTCATGCGATGGTTTTTTCGAAACATTTTCATAACTTGTATTTCCAATTGATCTAAAATAATATCGAAATAATGAAAGAATATCTCAAATGGTAAGTTCGTTTTAAAGCACAAGGTAAATTATAATGCTTGCGCGAACATTTCCTAAAAGGAAGACGATGTAATAAATACATTGAAAAAAGAACACGACTATACGGATTCAATGGTTCGTAAAAGTACAATTGGTAAAAATGAAATTTTCTCTACTCGTATCAATAATACAGTTTTCATTCGGTTCATGAGGCACACAATGGGAACGAAAGTATTAAGCAACCAGTAAAATATATGGCTTCGCAATAAGATGGTCAGGCTTCGATATCTATATTACTTTATCAACAGCGTTGAAATGGTAGTGCCCCAGGACGAGGTGTTTTTTTTAACGATATAAGTCCCAACCTTTTTTTTTTTCGTAGCTGTGCCGAAGCTCGCAAAAATGCGATATTAATTCAAAGGAAAATGGTTATTTTGTCGGGTATTATCGCGAAATATAACGTTACACGGAGTGGAATTAGAGAGAGAGAGAGAATGCAAAGGGCAAATGGCTAGTAGGCGGGTAGATAAATTACGAGAAGAGACCAACTTCATTCCACCTGCACAGACTACCTGATTACATCATAAATCATAAGGTAATGTTTCCGAACCCCTTCCGTTTCACGAAATGGTTAAAAGTATCCGATAGGTTGGAGGAGAGTTATTGCAATTTTGGATGTTTTACTATAACGTTGCGCTTTTTAATGTTTATTTGCTCCCCCTCCCCTCTTCATAGATATGATACGAACGTCGGGTGGAAAACGGATACCGCGGAATTAATTAAACATCGATGTTTCTAATAAACATGGCGAAATTATTTTGAGTGCTCTTTTGTTGCTTTGAAGTGTTCGATTTTGAACGAATTCTTGTTTTTATATCGAAATTCGAGCATTTTGGACAAATTATTTTAGATATTTTTTTCCACCCGGGTCGTGCTCATCGAAGGGTGAATATTTTTAGGGTTTTTTTTTTCACTCGATTGATCTCGACTACGAGATGTCCGAGTGACCTTTCGAAATTTGAAATTTTTGTATCTTTTTTTCCTCTCTCAACGCTGTACCCTTGTCGGAGTTTGATTTTTATCGTTCAATTAAGCTCGAAAAATATTTTCACGTGGAGCGACGGATACGACGTAATTGGTGGATTGTTTTTTGCGCGAAGTCGAGGTGGATTTTTTATTCGAATTTATGAATTTGTATCGATATGGGGCTAATTTTTATTTCATTTTGTTGTGGTATTTTTCCGAGAAATTTTTCAGGGTTTGAATAAATTATATGTGGTTTTTTGTTCATGTTTTACTTTTGTGTATTTTTTTTTTCTGGGTATTTTCCAATTTAAGAAGAAACAAGGAATGACATCGCCTCGAAAATACGATTACGAAATTTACAATAATGAAAATAACACACACGTAAGTACTTCAAGCTTCATCAAAATTATAAAAGTTTATAAGATGAGTACATGACGAGAAATATGTAGCAAACGCTTCGAAATAAGCACCGTACTCGTCGTAGCGAAAACGAAATCCAAAACGACGAAGAAAAACTCCTCGGAAAAATTAACATCTCGAGATAAGCTTTTACCTAAATCGTGTTTAACTTGTTCAAGATTTCATTATTTGTAATATCGGAAGAATGAGAACGCGAGAGAGATTTAAATCTCGGAATATTAATTACTGTGTATCTTGATGGAATATGAAGACGAGACAATTCAAATGGGTATAACACGACAGCAAAGTAATTGTGCAACTTCTTAATAAGACGTCTCTGTGTCAGTTTTCATTTGATAACCCTGCAGAGTGCGTTCGAAAGCGTGTGCTTTTATTAAACTCGAGCCGTGTCAGGCCCTCAAGTATTCGCGGATCTGTTCACGACACAAATATTTTGATTACAGTTCGAAGAAAATTTCTCTCATTCTAAACATCTCGGTCTTTTAATTTCGCAATTAACCGAGGCGAGGAAATATTCAACGTCGTATAAAACAACAAGCCACGGCCCTCCTTCCCTTCGTCTTTTATGTCGCAAATAATAAGATTATTAAAATTAGATACTAAGTGGTCGGGGTTCTTTTTCAAGAGATAGGGCGAATTTCCGGAGTAATTTTTACCAAAGTGGGAGATACCGAGAAGTAAAGGGTGGTGCATTATAAGAGTAATTCCTGCTGAATTATTTTTATTTTTTTCTTACCATAAAAAATACATTTTTAATTTCGCTCATTATATCATCGAAGTGTTATTTTTCAAATCTTAAAGAAATTTTGAAGCGAAAATTACTAAAAAAAATACTCCACGAGGAAAACCCTCTGAGAAAAATTCCCTCTTCGATGTCTTTTTTTTCCAGTGTCTCAAAATAATCCTTTTCTGACATTTAAAAAGGGTAAAACCGAGCCCGAAGCTAAGTCCGGAACAGGACGATTTATCAATTAACTTCAATACGCGGAAGATTTAGCGAAATAAAAAATCAAAGTAAAATACTCGCTTGATTGATGAAAAAAAAAGCAAATATTTTTCAACGATAAATGGAGGAAAAAGCTCGAAAAAATATCAAAAGTTCGTACTTTTTCTCACGCAATTTATTCGCGTATTCGAAGGTATAAATTCGGATACTCGAAGATAACTATTTCAACTTCACAATCCGCCGCATCTTAATGCGATTTTACCTCGGAATCGGTATATTTTAAATTTTTATTTATATAATTCTTCGTCGTAGTTTATTTTAACGAACTTGCTTAGACGATAATTCCTTCTTAGGTAAGGATTCGAAAAAACAACGAAAATAAGAAAAACAAACGACGCGCTGATTTAAATAGAATGTCAACGATGGAAAAGATAAATTTATATGAGAATTTAGCTATTGTTTTATCTCGATAAAAAGGTCGGACGTTTTAAAAAAATTAAACTATATAAAAAGACCCAACAAAAAAGCTTTTTTCGGTAGTTGTGTTTTTTTTTATTAATTCTCACTTTTCCTCTTTTCTTGCCTTTTTTTCGAGTTTTTTGTTTCGTTAAAAATAAATCTTCAACGTTGCAATGTTAAAAGCATTAAACCTACGATCTCTATTATCGTAATACAAAATCAACAACGTTTTGACGAGTATAAAAACCACAATAGAGAAATTTCCCTTTGAGATTTTTTATCTCCTATTCGTGGAATTAATTAATAAAAATCCGTCGTTCGAAAATGAGAAAATTACAAGTAAATTGTAAATCGCGATAAATTCAACGATACGAGTTTCTCGTGTAAAAATTTCCATCTTCTGTTAATTCCTCCAACTCACACATCTTAATTTTTCGCGAAATATTTGAAAAATTCGCAAACTCGAATAGGTGGAAAAAAGCTCCATTAAACTTTCACCGGAGGCAAGTTTTAAATGGAAATACCTTAGTAATACATTTAATTAAGAGTTTAATCTCTGGCACGTAACACAAACTTATAAAATATGAGTTATTAGTTACCTAACTAATTCTCAACTAGAAAATCGACTTATCTCGATTTCTCATAAAGAACGACCTCTCTCATTTTCCGTGCGAATATTTCCCTTTGAAGATACTCGCGCGGACCGTGTGGTAAAGTTTATTATTTCGAGCGATGTATTTGTTTGTAAGTTTTAAAATAAAGATCGGTGGAATTTTTTGAACAAGGGGTGGGGTGGAAATTTTGCCATGTGCACTTTAAAGATCTATTTAATAACATTTTGAGTCCCACTAGGCTCGTTTTTCATTTCCCTTCGCATCCATTTTTCTCATTTCGCCCTGTTGAAATTCTACCCAAACTGTTTCCTCACTCGAGCACAACTCGTCACTTGAAATTTACCACGTCGTTCCGTTGTACATATATTTGGCGAAAATGAAAATCGAGAAATCGTAAATATCCCCAGAGTTTAAGTGGGTTAGCAGATCTCGTACAAGATGTTGTTTAAAATATCCCCGCCGCCTTCGTTTTAATAACTCGAATAAGCTTTTATGTGGTAATTAGGCGGGATTATAAAGATCGCTTAAGAAGCGCCGCGTTACCGACACCGAAACCGAATCCAGTTGTAATTTAAATAAATTATTTGTAAATCCTCATATTGTGACGGCGCCTAATACCCAGTCTTGCCCCTGTATTGTAAATGCCTGCGTTATATAGATAACGCGTATAAGAGCCTCGGACTTTGTAAATTGTTACTTTATACCGGAGATTTTTTTTTCTTTTTGTGCGCAATTTTTAAAACGAATGGCTTTCTTGAGGATATAGCGATTTTATACGCGAGATTACTCTTTAGAAGCTTCTTTTTGCCTTTTGTATCGTGAAAAGGTACAAGTTGAGGTGAGGTGGGGTAGATGTGGCGAAGGGTGAAGTCAAGCAGGTATAATTGCTGAGGAATTTTCCTTCGAACGTTTACTTAGAATTATTACAAAAAATTATGAATAGAATTTTTTTTGAAGAACTGGTTGATCTTAAATTCAGTCAATTTTTTGTGTTTTTTTTTGATGGACTAGAAATAAAAAATTGAATATTAATCATCATGAAATTCTCTCTGTCTTTGTCGATTCATAGTTTGAGAACTATCGGAGCACTGTCAAAATTGTTTCAATAGATTTTGTAGAGAATTCAAAGGACTTCCTTTTTTAACTGAGCTATTTTTTTGATAAAACCATTTTTCGCTTAGTTTAAATCAAAAAACTAAATTCACATGTATTTATTCACAAATCATTAATTCCACCCCCCCCCCCTCATTTCTTAATCATACATAATTACTTTTGTTAGTAACGAAAAAAAAAAATCCATCAATGGAAATAAGCATATAATCTCGTTAATGGGAACAGGTCCTGTCAGTCCCGTGAACATAATCACACCCTTTACATGAAATGTTCCACTGATAATCGAGCTATCCCTGTGAACCATCTGAGCGTCTTACTGAAAACTTCACACGAGAGGTCCCATTCCTGCACACGTGGACCCCACTGCTTGCTTCTTCACTCCTCTCAACTACTCACCGACAGGGCATCTCGACAGGTTAACCTTGAGACTATACGCTATAAGGGGAGACCATGCCTAACAACTCCCCTCCTCCCCTCTTATTCATAAGGTCTGATGATACGCCAACTTCGACTCCTGATCAGAACCGACTCTCTTTGCATCGCCCTTCTGAATAGGTAAATATGTACATTATCCCAACACGCGTGACTGATGTGGTTCCATAGACTCTGGTTGTTCTGGGGCTCATTTGGTAGGGAATTTAATGTGGGCATTAATTTTAAACAGGACTATTTTCTTGATTGAACCGGGTTTTTAGTCCAGTCAATCTAGCCCGAAAATGGCCTCGAGCTTGCAAAATGAGATGATGAGCTGAAATTTGGTATATACTTCGTATTTGATACTTTTTACAACATACTTCACTCCAGAACAAATTTCATGTGCACGAGTCCCCTTTTATGTGGATCTCAACCCCCCAAAATCAGTTTTTTGCTTATATCTTTGCAAAAACTGGTTTTATCAAAAAAATAGTTCAGTTCAAACTTGAAACCCACTAAATTCTCTACAAAATGCATATATTAAGAGTTGATGTAACTGGCTTAGATTCCGAGTTATGTGCGATTGAAAAAGGACCGTTTTCGTGAATTTTCGGCTAAATTCGCATAAATTTAGTTTTTATCTTTTAACTATAGGAAAAACTGTTTTTTCGATGAAGTTTGTTAGAACTGAAATTAAAGTAGACCAAATTCTCTACAAATTTGCCAAAAAAAATTAAGGTAGCTTGCTTAGTTTTTGAGATACAGCGCGGCAATGTAGGTGAGTCTTCAACGATTTTTTAGCCAAATTACGTGAAGTTCAGTTTTTCGTTTCTAATTAGGTGAAAATTTCCTTTTTGAAAAAACAGGTGGTTTTTAATGTTTTTTTGACTTAATCACCTAACGCACGGTTTTTCGATTTCAACTCAAAAGTTGCCTTACTTTATCACGCCGTACGACGAAAACTAAGTGACCCATCTGAGTATTTTATACACAATTTGTTGAGAATTTGGTCTACTTTAATTTCAGTTCTAACAAACTTCATGGAAAAAACAGTTTTTCCATAGATGAAAGATAAAAACTAAATTTATGCGAATTTAGCCAAAAATTCACGAAAAAGGTCCTTTTCAATCGCACATAACTCGGAATCTAAGCCAGTTACATCGACTCTTGATGTATGCATTTTGTAGAGAATTTAGTGTGTTTCAAGTTTGAACTGAACTATTTTTTTGATAGAACCGGTTTTTGCAAAGATATAAGCAAAGAACTGATTTTGGGGGGTTGAGATCCGCATAAAAGGGGACTTGTGCACATGACATTTGTTCTGTAGTGAAGTATGTTGTAAAGATATCAAATACTAGGTATATACCAAATTTCAGCTTATCATCTCATTTTGCAAGCTAAAATGCTAGATTGAGTGGACTATTTTCAAAAATACAAACAAAAAATTAGTCTCGAGGAGGTTAGATTGGCCGGAAATATTTATCCCACCGTGAACCACGTCATGAGGAAATTCAACCCTGGGTTTATACCAATTTTCAGCTCCCCTTTTCTCCTTCATCCTGCAACCTGAACTGCTACACTTATCGAAGTACACGTGGAAATCCCCAAAACAATATGTACGCTGTTTTCAATAACTCCAGATAAGCTAAAACGAGGTGTTTTTTTTTCAACAACACAATAAAGTTACTGATAAAAATACGATCTCTTTGGGAATTGAAACTAAAACTTAGTAGGTTTAAAAATCGTTTTACACGTTGCGAGTAATCTCGTTGAGAAATTCGTGTAGTCGTAAAGTTCGCAAAACAGATAAAATTCCAAATTATCGTCCTAATTGAACGACGGCGATAAATTTCGAGCTTTCATCTCGCCCAGTTCCGGTGGAGAACCCCAAACGACGAACCGGTTCTGGGGTGATTTTGGTAAACATACGGGGCACTTGGAATATGGAAATTTACGACGCAATTTGTCTGTCATTACAAAGTTGCTTGGTAAATAAAATAACTGCCAAGTGGAACAACATTGCGAAAATGGCGGTAATAAAAGTAAAGCACAGATGTTTTTAAAATTCCTCCCAACAAAAAGATGCTGCGCGGCTATGGCTTTTTTTCGTACTTCGCATTGATAAGACGGTCGTAAAAAAAAATGCAATTCAGCTACGTCGAATATAAAAGGATATGAAAAAGTAATGTATGAATTTCACCTTCAATATTCGCCGAGTAAGATGACTATTTCGGAGTTTTACGTGTGCAAAAAATTAAGCTGTTTTTTTTTCCTCGTACTCGTGTTACACCGCCGAGTTACTAACTCATTATATTTCTAAACGAGTGTTCGTAAACGTATTTAAGAAAAATACAAACGTCGAAATAGCACCCGGCGCGAGCGGCGTTAACATAGTAGAAAATTTAATTTACCAAAAGCAATTAAGGTTTTTCTCTTTTCGCTTTTCAAATATTTTGGCCGCAAATACGTATTTAAGAGTTTAATATATTCGTCGGTAACGAAATCTTATTCGCTAGATATTTTCAAGTTTGCCCAAGATTATCCCCGTTCGCAATACATTTTGTAAATGGGAATTTGTTTTATGGGTGTTGGACTCTTTAATAATTATAGTAGATTGTATTTAACAATCACTATACTCTCTCGTTTCTCAATAATTTATCGTTATACTACGTAATTAAAAATAAATCCCCACAGTCGCCTCCCACCTTTTAAAAGCCCGAGCATAAAAGGCGGCAACGAAATTTCTGCTCGCAAAACAGAAAGGCTGCGAAATTAAAGGCCAGCTTTAATAATCCGCTTATCTAAAGCCGCAAAGGGATTTACTCCGTTTGTTATATAAATGGCGTACGTAATAATCGCCAACCCCTCCACTTCATCTTGCGGAACCCTTCGATATGCCGTTTTGTCATGCGGTAAAAAAAATTTCCTAAATAATTGCCACATACCGTACCGAACATGTTAATGCAAAAAGTAACCTTTACTTTTGCTCTTATCTGCGGTGTAATTTTTTCCACGTCTTGAGCACGGATCGCGCGAATTATCTCGAATTTTTCAAGATTTCGGTCATCGTGTCGTATTAGTAGTCTAATTAATGCTTCGAATGTACCTCACTTTGTTGAAAAGTCGAGCATGTAGGATTTTAAGGCTCTAGGTTCCGCAATTCATTCTTGATATGAAACCCCAATCAGTAGCTGTGCTACGAAACCTGGAAAAGTTGTAGTATCGCACTGAGGAGGTAGGAGAGGGGACAAATAGATAGCTTTCAAGATGTAGTAGCATATATGAATCAGTAGGACTGCATTTTTCGTGATCTTTAGCTTACTACCTGATTAGTGATTCGCCTGCTCGATGAGGTTAGGCAAAACTTTATACATATGTGCAATAGAACTTGCCCCATTGTTGATTTAAGGATTGAGAGTATTCATCGGCACACTTTGTAAGTGGTTTATAAGGTGTTTGGCCAAGGGATTTCGAGTATTTGACAAGGGTACATATTTTTCTTCAATCATTTGGGAGAACCATAGAACCAGCAGTATGATGAATAGGCTATTACTCCTTATTGACTTGATTTGGTGATATTTCGCGAGCGTCGACTGGGGAAAACTCTTCTTCAGGAATCTGCTGGATGCAGTAAGAACCAATGGAATTTTTCAGATCCCATTGAAGCGTCACATTTGATATGATATAGGGCAACTTTAAACGTCCTGCATGAGAAATTACCTTTTCTTGAACAAATGATGGAAATGGAAAGAGTCTGGATGATTTCCACGCTGAAGATGAAGTGATCCAAATGAAATACGGTGTTGAGATACTCTTCTATGAATGTTCTACAAGAGAAATCGCAATTTACTAGTAAATAATGGTAAATACAGTCACTTACTGGTAAAAATGGTAATTACAGGTAATTTACCGGTATATAATGGTAATTACAAGAAATTTACTAGTAAATCATGGCGATTATAGGTAATTTACTGGTAAGTAGTGGTAATTACAGGTAATTTACTGGTAAATCATGGTAATTACGGGTAATTTACCGGTAAATAATGGTAATTACAAGAAATTTACCGGTAAATCATGGCGATTACAGGTAATTTACTGGTAAATACAAGTACTTTACTGGTAAATACTGGTAATTTACTGTTAAATAGTGGTAATTACAGGTAATTTACTGGTAAATAATGGTAATTACAAGAATTTACTGGTAAATGGTAAATACAGGTAATTTACTGGTAAATACGGCTAATTTACGGGTAAATACTGGTAATTTACTGGTAAATAATGGTAATTACGGGTAATTTACTAGTAAATAATGGCAATTACTTTTACGTACCTTCTACTATGTAGAACCGCGAATGCCAAAAGATTTTCCAAGCCAGGCACGAAATAATCAATTTATAACACCGAGATGCCTTTGATGAACGCTCTCATTACCACCAAGCACTGAGCAAAAATTCCCCAGAGGCTTCGTACGTCACGCTCATCCACGAGTTCATAATTTATCTCGCCTCGACGCTGTTTTTCAAAACCTTAAAACGCATAAAATCACATCGTCTGCGTTAAATACGATAAACTTCGACTATGGGAATTACTTTTACGATGATTTGTCAAAGTACACGGAATTCGCCAAAGAAACGAAATCATCAGATAAGTCTGGCGAAAGCAGATTAACGACGTAATACAGTCTACAAGTTGTTTAAAACAATTTCACGACGAGTAATCGCAGCTGCGTAAACACCGCCTTGTAATCATTTCGGTAGATTTCCATTTAGAGAATTTATTCCTTCGAAAGGACGAAAGAAAAAAATATTCGTTTAAAGAGGAGCTCGAGAAATAGTGGGAAAAAAGTACAAAAATATTGTTTCATTTTCTCAAACGACTTGATTATTTTTGAAAAAAATACTACGAAATCTATTGTGAAAATATTTTTATTTATTAGTACTTTTTCCCAGTTCAACGTTTAATTTCTAAATAGTATTCGATTTTTGTACTTTGGTAATAAAAGCACGTTCTAGACGAGATTAAATTTCCGATGTTTTGTATGCGAAATGGTCTTTTGTAAATGCCACGATTATCTGATTTCTTTTGCAAGTTTTTTTTTCCTTTCTTTCGAATTTACATTATCGATTTAATATTATCGTCTGAACATATGAAAGTTTACTATTCCAGTCATTGTTTTTCATTGCAAATTTCAACGGGAAAAAATGGCGATTTTTTTAAATAACATTTTTTGACTTGGTTTTTCACAACGAGATAATTCCATGGTGGATTTTCGGCTGCGAAATTTCCACCGGGCTTGGAATTCATTCGAAATGTAATCGTCGAAGTGCATGTAAAATATTTGCAATTCTCCGTAGAATCATTTTTACTACAATGCGACAACGTGAGCATTTCAAGTGCGCGAAAGATATCCTACTAATAAAAGTTTTCTCGCGATGTCGACATATTTATGGAAGTGCCAAATTCCACTTCTATTTTCAAGTATGAAAGGACTACTGAAACTTTTTTCAGCTTGTCTGGAAAATGTTGCTTTTTTCACATTTATATGCTAATTTTAACTGATGAATATTACGAATGGTTTAGTTCAAGAATTGTTTATGACAGAGATTTTTTCATAGTTTGGCCAACATGACGTCATGATTAGTTTATAGAGTGAAGATTCAACTGAGCTGTAAACTGAGCAGGGGCTACATCCATTTCCTCCGCAGTCCTGATTCGAGTATGTAATCTAGTATCGTGGCTTTTAAACTCAGTTCATCTCGTTGGTAAATTTTTAATTTGATGAGCACAAAATTACGTTGTTATTGCATCTCGAACGCACTTCTTGAATTGCTTTTCTAAACCATCGATTCTCATTCAAATCTTCAAACGTACGAAGAAGTTGGTTGATAGCGAAAAAGCCCACGTCACTGGTTCGCCATCACGTGGCATTGTTATATGACATCTAATAAAATCGTATATTCGACATTTTGAAATAAAATAACGACTTTTGGTTGGAAATATGATCCTCGTACGAATACTACAGATATTTCTATTCGGTTTACTTTCACGAGGCGTATACGACCACAAAGGAATCAAACTTTCGTACAATGGGAAAAAGGAAAAATACAAACGAGGACGGAGTTCGATGATGGGAAAAAATCACATTCCAAATATAATATAAATTAATTGAAATTTCTACGAGATATTTTTTTTACGTCTTGGAAATACGAGTATATCTGGTCGATTGGTAGAAGGAAAAATAAATTCCGCCATCCAATTACATCTAACAGTCAATTTTACAAATCCATTATAAAGGAAGAAGAGAACGAAATGAAAATAAAATCTAAAATTTGGTTTTACAAGTAGGTTTCATTTGCCAGACATGTAAAACGATGAGCTTTTCCTGTTTTTTCTGCGTTTCTTTTCCCTTACATTATTATTCGGCTCTGTCAGAGAATAAAAGACTTTATATCGTTAAAAAACAAAACCATAGGAAAAAAGTAATACGCGAGAGGGAGTGAAAAAAAAACGAGGCCAGAATTCGCGCAGAAATTTCTAAAACACAAGATCGACTGAAAAACCGGTAAAGCAGAAAAAAAAACAAAGCGACAAGTAAAGCATACAACAAAGGATTTCAACATTTTAGAATAAGGGGGTTCGTTTTCCACTCGTTAAAATAGCCATCTCTCCCAGTAGAATATTTATTACCTCGGATTGCGAGCCCACATTTCAATGGTTTACGCTTTGTGTTTGGCACAATTCCAAAAGGATAAAGGTGCCCCCAAATCTAATTCTCCGACGGTTTTTTTCTTCTTTTTTTTTTCTAATTTCAAACGTAACACGATGAAACTCGCGAGAAAACTCGCTGCGCTGGAATTTGATTTAAACGCGAATTGCGAATCAACGAGTTGGCGCAAAAAATCATACTTTTTTGGCTTTCTCGTTTCATCTTTATTGAAATCGATATAGAAAAAGTTCCCTTTGAGAAGGGAAAATTTCCACGTTTTTAATAGATATTTCGAAATATTGAGAATAACTCGATAAACGCAACGTATTGATCTTGTACGGCGAGAATACTTTTGTTATTTGTTTTCTTCCAGCAATAAAACAATGTTTCGTTATGGATCTTTCGATAACGAAATAAGCTTTTAGCGTTATCTGTATTTCTTTTGTATTATAAACTCGCCGAGTCCTTTCGGATTTCTTTTTCACTCGGATTTTATACTTTTTCTAAGAAAGTTTACCATCTTGTCGCGCTCGAAGTTGAATATAATTTTAAACCTGGCTTTTAAGCGTCCTTGAAGAGGAAAATTTCAAGGTTATGTTCGTATTTATTGGATATTTTAATATAAACAGGGATAAGAATAACTTCACGATAGACGAATCGTATGTATACAGGGTGATTAATAAATTGATAGGCTCCTTCAAAGCGCAAGCTATGCGATAAAAGTACATTGTCTTTTTATTTTGTTTTTTTTAATACAACTTTTCACAATACCTTCTTTCTTTTTTTTATTATTTATGCGACGAATATATTATTTTTAATTTTTTTTATTTTAAATTACATATTTTAATTTAATTTTGTTTAAAAAATGCGTTTTTAGTTTTGTTTTCCCTAATTATGAGAATTTTCAGGAATACCTTCTTTTTTATTACGTTGGCAAAAATTATTCTATTTTTATTTTGTTTTTTTTTTAAATTATATTATTTTAATTTTCTTTCTCCCTTTCTGATTAATAATTTTTTGTTTTCGATATTTCGTTATATTTCATTTTTTTGTCTTTTTTTTTAATTTATCGACAAATTTCTTAACATGAAAATAAAAATGTAAAAAAATAAATATTTTTCAATTAAAAAAATTAGTTAACAAAAAAAATTAATCCATGGAAATTAACTTGAAAAAAAAATTGCTAGTAAATAAATAATTCTCTTTTATTATTTTTTTTATTATTTTAATGTGCCATGTACCTTTTATTAAACCATGAAAAAGTACAAATAAAAAAAATTTCAAAACAAAAATAAGCATACACGAGAAATACCACCAAAACCGATAAATTATCAAAAAGCAAGTCAGCACTGCGAACACTGGAAACGGGTGGAAAAAAGCCTCGAAAATTCTCAAATTCCAGCAAAATCGTAGCATTTAAAAAGTAATCGTTCATTTGGTCGCAACGCCATAAATCTTTGTTTTTATTGGCTAAAAAGTCATTACGTCAGAAGTACCCTCAAGTAGGCGAATTTAAAAATTCCCCTAGCACGTGTATTTCGGTTGGTTTTCCACTATAAAAAGTATTTAAAAAATGATATAAAGTATTTTCTAGAATTTTACTTAATCGTGGAAACGATGCTATTTTAATTTCGTTTAAAGGAAAAAATTGTTGCTTGTGCGGAGGAATTTTTAAAGTAATAATGATGGCATTTTGCGCTTTATTATGTTTTTTTTTTCACATTCTTCGGTAGCGTTTTCTCCCCCTTAATTTCCATATATTTGGAAAAAGAGACTCTTTTGAAATTGCTTAAAAAAAAAAAGTTATACTGTTAAAAAAAATCAATCAAGCGAAGGAAAAAAATTCCAAGTATTGTTTTAAAAGATAAAGAATGGCCAAAAGGCGCATTTATTTTTGTCAAAGGATTATTTGGCGGAGAAAAAAAGGAATCTCGGAGAGATTTATATTTTTATACATACTTATACGTATTTAATGTTACAGGCGCCGTCGTTGAAATTTACATGTAATAATTCTTCTATTTAGTTTCGCGTGGGTTATTTCTTCTTTTTTTGGAAGTTTTAAACTTTTTGAACTTTTTCAAGTAAAGAGGTGGGAAATCGATAAATTGACCATGGAACAATACCGATCAACGACGCGAATTGAAGCGCCGAGAATTACGTATAAAAAAGTGTTGGTATTTTTTATTTATTTAGATTTACTGTTCCTTTGGAAATCACTGACGCATGGAATAATGCTTACAGCGCGGAAAACGATAAAAACGTTGCTTATTAGTAGACTAAATAGATAACGTTAAGGAAATTAATACTGTTCACTCACCATAAAGTTAATTTACGACGAATTGTAATCGTTAAATTTTTAGGAGGAAATGCGCTTTAGTTTGAAACGTTTAATTAATAACGAATTAAGGGTAAATTTTTTTTAAAAAGTACAAAAGCGTAGCGTTTTTTACTCGTTTTTTTTTTCAATCGTCAAAGCACATAACGTTTTGGCAAGATGAATATTCATACATTAAGTGATTATCTCAACAAATCCTTAATATATCGTTATTGGAATTTCGAATGAGAAAATTGAGAAAATCTTCGAGCAATTTGCTCGTATAAGCAAGTTGGCTATAAAAAAGCCAAAGAAGGGGCGAGATAATATTAGATATTTTGATCAAAGTAATGCGATTCTAGGTTTTTCTTTGAAAAGTATATCATTTTAATGGCGTATTACTCGACGTAATAAGAAACTTAAGTTCTATCCGGCTCGTAAAAGTAAGCGTTTTCGCTCATTGAAGTTCGATTTGTACTTTTTCAAAAGACTACGTAGTTTTTTCCCCGACGAGAATGTCTTGAATTCGGATTTGCGCGTTTTAAAAGAGAGAGGCAAAACTTTGCGAGCAAATTATTCGTCGTTTCTTTTGATTCGAACGTTTGAAAGTACTTGAAAACTGAAACCGAAACTAATTAGGGCTATTGCGTTATCTTCGGAGTACGTACGACGAAAATACAAAAAATTCTTTTGAAAGCTCGTCTCTCTATATGTTCAGCTCGGAAATATCGCTTATGTGCATCGGCATTGCGCAAATTAAATCTCATCTTATGTATGAACTCGTCTTCGAAAACATCAAAGAATTTTCTTCGAGTTTACTTCGTCAGTGAATTTAACCGTCGCGTTGGTACTTTTCTTAAACATTGGTTTAATTGGAATAACTCGTAATCGCGTTTATTGTTTCATTTCAGATGTGTCGTGAAAGGAAAAAGCTTCGTGATTTGATGGAAAATGCCGAGGAAATGTCGCACAAAAGCTCGACATTCTTCATTTACGAGATTGAAGGATCAAAGTATCCGTAGAAGTGACCACTGAACTGAATGGTAAGTGCAGATAATAATTTCACTTATGTTACAAACGAATATGGAATGGTATAGTTTGATACTCGCATATAAAGTATTGCATGAAACAAATAAAAGAAAATAGTAGATGATGGTTGCATGAAGAAAATACCTTGAATATGAACATTGAATAGTATAACTTCGTACACGCATATAAAGTGTTGTATGGAACAAATAAAAGGAGACGTCAGCTGAAAACTGAAATGGAAAATGGAAAGAATTTTTATCGTAAATATGAAATGGTATAGTTTCCTACTCGCATGTAAAGTACTTCAAGGAACAACGAAAGCAGATGACGGATAAAAATTAAAAGTAGGAAGTATTTTGAGTGTAAATTAGGAATGGTATAGTTTCCTACTCGCATATAAAGTGTTGTATGGAACAAATTAAAGGAAACATCAGCAGGAAATGAAAAATGGAAAGAATTTTTATCGTAAATATGAAATGGTATAGTTTCCTACTCGCATGTAAAGTACTTCAAGGAACAACAAAAGCAGGTGACGGATAAAAATTAAAAGTAAGAAGTATTTTGAGTGTAAATTAGGAATGGTATAGTTTCCTACTCGCATATAAAGTGTTGTATGGAACAAATTAAAGGAAACATCAGCAGGAAATGAAAAATGGAAAGTATTTTTATCGTAAATATGAAATGGTATAGTTTCCTACTCGCATATTAAGTGTTGCGTGGAACAAACAAAAACAAATGGCGGATAAAAATTAAAAATAGGAAGTATTTTAAGTGTTAAATTGGGAATGACACGGTTTCCTACTCGCATATAAAATGTTGTATAGAAATATTTTGAAAGTAACTTTTGATTAACACAAAACTTACGCTTCCACCCCACCTCTCCTCTTTCTCACCCAATCAGAAATAACTTAGATAGTAAAACTTTTTAGTACGTACATTTTTCCGCAATTTTTTTAAATTTGCCTACGCTGTAAAGTTGGTAATTTTCGAAAAACACATCAAGCAGGAAATTTTCCATTTTCTGTAGCAATTCATTCAATGGTCCAAAAGGTTGGAAAGATCTGAGCAAATATCAGAAAAATTCTACCCTCATCTTAAAATCCTCACCACACCTTTTTCAAGTAAATTTACCTCTACGATTCTCGAAACGATCCTATTACAAGGAAAATTCAAGTTTGACCTTTTTTCTCCTCCGAAATCCTAATTTCATCGAGTTACAAGCTTTTTAACATTCCGAGGACGCGGTTTTGGCCATTCAATTATTCCGTTTTACCAAAAATCAGATAATTTTAAATTCGAAAATGAAAATTTTTCACGTATATAGCTTCCAGTTTAGTAAAACTCGTTTTACGCGAAAACGTTGAAAAAAAGGGGGAAAACTTTAAACACTTGGAAAGAATTTACGGAAAGCTGAAACTTAAAGACATACATTACCCTTCTTGATGAAGATAAGAGATCTTTAGCTGTTACGAACGAAGCTCTTGAAAATGCTCCACTTTAAATATCTTACTTCGTAACTGAATATCAATATGTTTCTAGTAGTGGTTACTAAAATGTTTCAACAAAGGATGAATCCTTTTTGGAGTTGTTTTTGTTGGATTGTTGTGGTTTTTGGAATACATGATGTGTTGGCATTTCCATGTTTTGTACGAATTTCAAAAATGCTTCGAGAAGTAATCGATTTAGGGACAAAAATATAATAATCAATTGATATTATGTATCCGTGAACTTTTGAAATTCGCTGGAATATTTCACATGGATGAACTATTTGCTAACAATCGATAGGTAAGTCGTTCATAATTAAAGCATCCCAAGTATTTGGTTGGCCTTAAGGTAAATTACACTACGGTAATTTCATCCTTCAGCTATATTGCAAGGGTATACGTTTAGGGTAGTTTGATAAAAATTATATATAACATATTTAATTGCTTTTGATGAATATACAAAATACCTTATTTGCAAGTTTAGCACATCTCGCATATTCCAGGAGCTATCGACTCGAGCTTTTAAACTTTCAAAACGTTGCTACTTCAGTAATACGGTTAGGCAAAATTTGTAAATAACTTACTTTATAGTACTAATTAAAGTCTATGAAATAACTTATTTGTAACTTCCATCCATCTTCAGTACCGAAGAACCGATGGCATTTTGAAATTTTCCTCAAACCAGGGTAACCAAATGGATGAAAGTTTCAAGTAATTAAATGGATTTTTTATATTTTGTTACCATAAAATAAACCCAGGCCTGATTTTAGAATCAATAAATATTTAGTTTAAAAGATCAACATGATTTGAAATTTTCTTGTAACGAAGGAGGACTCAAATTAAACAACTGACACGTGTCACCAGCCGTAAATACTCATTTCATTCGCTGTTCGTTGTAAAACAAAACTCAATTTTTTTAATATTCAAATGAGCCGGTAAATTTTCAATTCAACTTCGATACAAGGACTCGAGATCACTGCGTGGATTTTTAAACGATGGTTGTAAAATGTATAACACGTAGAAAGCAATTCAATTATTATAAAATCAGCGTCCAAACGTTCATAGAAAATTGTCACTTTCGTTTTGAATTAAACTAGAATTTGTAAGCAAGTTTGTTATCTGTTCGAGCACGAAATGCAGCTTTTACATTCCGGTAAGTCAAGATAGTCGCGTTGAAAAGGCCAATTTAGTACGTGATGAAATTACCTGTTCAATTTCGAAACTCTCGTAATATACAAAATTTCACCCTTTGTGAAGTTTGCGCGAAAATTCGCCTATTTTTTTTTACGCTTGGGAAACGAAATCGAGAATTTACGATGCTTTTTTTTCGCCTCTAATAATTCGAGCGATATATGGAATTAAAATGTATATTTAGATTTATCATATAAACGATTTATCCGACGATAAAAATGACTACCGCTTTGAAAATAATTTACATTCGGTTTATAAAACGTAAAATCAAAATTTTAAGGATTCCGTGAATCTTGGAGTATTTGAAAACTTACGCGTAGGGGTTGTTTCGCGTTCAAAGTTATATCTCGCAAGTAAAAGTGAAAGTTTTCGGCGAGGTATGGCGAAGAAATTTTATAAAAGGTTTTTAAACATTTTAACATTACGCCTTCGGTGACAATAATTACGAGGGAATGTGACACGCGTATAATGAAGCTCGCAGGGTCTTTATTTTCGAATAAATTTATTCGTGTGTTTTGTTGATTATAAAACGCCTCGTGTACTTAAGAAGCATGTGTTATCCTGGGGCTGCTTTTCCAAACGATGTATGAAAATTTACATCGTTGTTGTTCGCGTTATTCGAGTAAAAATTAAGAATTTATTTTGTAAAAGTAAAGTAATTTAAATTTATGAAAACTTCGTAGAGTTTTGATACATCTCGGTGAAGTTTTTTATCATGAAAATTCATATGGAAGGAAGAAAATCGTGGCATTGGTTCAATTGGGTTGTCAAGAAATCAATTTACATGTGCTTTTGTGCCTTTTTTTGATTCTTTTTTGATATTTTCGGTCAAATTATACGTCACTAAATCAATCATAGGCACTATCTTTAAGAGGGTCGGGGCGAACAAAGTTGTGAAAAAGTACCTAGATACTCTGAGCCCAGCGTTCTTGAAGGGTCTAGATGTG
Source organism: Maconellicoccus hirsutus (assembly GCA_003261595.1). Taxonomy (NCBI): domain Eukaryota; kingdom Metazoa; phylum Arthropoda; class Insecta; order Hemiptera; family Pseudococcidae; genus Maconellicoccus; species Maconellicoccus hirsutus. The sequence goes on along the minus strand of QBDW01005715.1, from coordinate 4,578 downwards.
GACAATTTCTCCTTATTTTATACAGAAAGGTATTTCATTCAATTAACAGATATTATGTTCCAATTGAGGGGGGGGGGACAAAATATTCGCCCCTGACCTGTTTCTGCTCTCTACGTTTCTGGTCATAACCTATTAATCAACTGAAATTGGGATTAAAATGCAAACAAATATATTTCCTTACTTTTTAGCTCTTTCAGGATACTGGTATAGGAACTTTTGCGATTTTACGTCGCCATTTTGAAGATACAGGGTGTGTGTACTGTTTCGCCGCCATTTTATCGGTCATAGTGCAACCTATCAGACACTAGAGTCAACTGGGTTGCTGTATTGATGAATTGAAGGGGTATAAGTTATAATGATCGTTTCTTCAACTTTGTATAACTTTGTTGGTATCGTAAATAGGTAAAATTTACATAGAAGCTTTTTTGTAGTATTTTTAAAGCTCTATAAAATGAGTTATTACCATTTTTCATCCAAGTCTATAACTAAGCGAACTACGATCATTTGAATATTTCGTACTTCAGTTACTCAATTGATTTTGCATTTAAACGAAGTTTCGTATTAACATGTTTTGTAGGACTGATGAAATTCCATCAGTTTAGTTATTTGCATATTTTACCAATTTCCAAATGAAAGAGTTACAAGGGGTGGAAATTTTCACATCGCTGTATCACCTCGACTACAGCATTGAAAATCAACAAAATCATGTTTGAAAAATTCCCTCAACTACATCGAGATTCCTGACGAAAAAAAAACACGCACAAAAACAGAAAACAAATTACCGCGTTTTATAAAACACACGACTATATAATTAATTAAAAAAATATACAAAGGGAAAAGATGGGATCTTATTTCTTTCGCTATTTACACAAAGTATTCATTCGGACGCAAACGTAGCCGGAATTTAAGTGGAAATAAGCCGGTAGCGAAGTTGAATAAAACTTAATTCCGTTAAGATGTACTTAAAGAATTTAATATCGTCGAATTTCCTCCGTCGGTGTAAAATTAATTACAATAAAATCGCCGTCCGTCGCGTTTTCGAATAACATAAATGTACTCGAAACGGTCGAGTGTACTTTTAGAAAGTTTTCATCACATTAAACATTTTTCAACCCCTGTACACGTTTATTCTCTGTCGCAAAAAACCCCCTAACTGCTTTTTTTTCGCGCTCGCCCTCCTTAGAAAAGTCATTTAATTAACTCGTTAACGAAATATTTGTCGGTTACCACGTCTCGTCGTATAAAGGAGACTTTTTCAAAAAAAGGATCGCTTTTGTGAGGCTCTTGTGTCAAAACTAACCAGAACGAATGCGGCGTAATTGCGTCGCACATGCCACCTTAACTATATAATTTATCGGCCACCAAAAATTTTATTCATTTATTTTTAAAATTAAATCCAGCACCCGGTACATTTGTCTTGGGAACTTATCGAAATCTAATTTTATCCTTTTTGTGGGGCTAAACGTGCGTAATCGTGTTTCACATATACGAATCTACGTGGTCGAAAACCTTACGCCATTCGTTTTCATTTAGCTACAACGAAATAAATTTCGCAGCCGCGTAAACGCCTCGTTCTATGTAGATTTTCACGTGTAATTTTTTAAATTACGATATTTTAATTCGATTACGAACGGTGAAAAAAGCTTCGTTGGATTGGGCAAAGAATTACTATTTTTGTTTCTCTTTGGCGCAGCGCGGCTAAAAAGTAAATAATAAAAATCAAAGTTGCTCTACGTGAAACGAGCCGAGAAAATGAGATTTACCAGACTTATCTCGGCTTGGAAATTTTCAACTTTTGTTTTTATATACGCTTAACGTTTCGTACCGATGTTTAGATTTACAGATATCGTTGAAATTCGACCTTTTTTTTTCAGCCTTAGTTCAAGGTTTGCTATTGTGTTGGCTACATCGAGCAATGCAAGCAAATTAGCCTGGAATGAACTTGGGTGTGGAGATGAGTGCGATGATGTGGACGTTGGAGAGTTATCTTGGTTTCGAGATGGTGATGAGAGTAGTGGGGAGGTAATTGTAGGTATTTTTTGCAACCCAATTTATCGTTTGATTAAATAAAAACATCGAAGTAAAGGTAGAGCAAGAGATTGGTGAAAGATGGAGAAAGTTTCTTTAGACTGTAGAGAATATTTTTTGTGTTTTTTTTTTTAATTTTGCATTAATTTTGTCAATTAAGGAAAAATTCAAAATGGTATGAAAAAAATTCCGAAGAGAAAAATATTCTTCGTCAAATTTCCAGTGACCTTTGTTTTAATAATTTTTTCTCTCAAGTCGCCCCAAGCCACGTAGAAATACCCTAAATGGAGAATTTTTTTACTCCCCTCAGTTTACTCATCGTCATCGCAATATATAGCAAAATTGCGGCAAAACTTGAAGAAATGTGAAAAAGATGTTCATCACGAAAATATTTTTCATCTCATTTCTAACAACTTTTATTTCAAAAGTTCTCCCCTCAAGTCCCCCCACCTCACAAAAATACCCCAACTGAAGAATCTGCTCACTCACTCCGGTTTATTCGCGATGCTTACAACATTGCAGCGAAATTGTGGCAAAACTTGAAGAGATATGACGAAAATGTTGATTACAAAAAATATTCCTCTTTCAATTTCGAACAACTTTTATTCCAAAAGTTTTCCCCTCCGGTCGCCCCAAGCTCTACAAGAAACGCCCTAACGTAAACATCTCACATAAGATCGATTGACAGTGAAAGAAACATTCGCATTTAGTCGAATATCTTTGACCAGTACCTCACCACGTGTCTATAAATGAAAAATCCAGCAATTCTGGTGGCTTATAAGTACGCGAAAAATTACCGAATATGGGAGGGAAAAACGCGAAGAAATATTTACCCTAGAAATACAATAATATAAACGTCGGTGTTCAGTTGAAGTTTACAAGTAATAGAAAACGTTGATACGAGGTCGCGAGGAGGGTTTAAAAAAGTATCTCGAACAAAGATAGGTCTAGATGTGGAAAAGTTTTCATACCTAAAGTATGGAATAATCTCGCGGAACGCGTGTACGTTGTAAAAGTTTGTGTAAAAGTTTTTATTTTAGTTAAAAACAGATAAAACATACATTTCCAATTTCAAGAACGCCAACAATAAAAGATCTCGGATTACTGAATATTTGTGTTTGCGAAAAGCCCTTCTTAAGAAGCGCAAAAAATACACCACGTTTTCAAGTACACCGCAGCATATTATAGATCTCGTGTATATAAATCGAGAAAAGACGAAATAATTTTACAATGGCAATCAGCAGTTTTTAAAGTATGGCGAAACTTTTCTCTCTCCGACATTCGAATGTGCGACAGCGCTTGATTATAAAGTTTTAATTAGATGCCATTATTTGTTTTTATTAAACCGTGCTTCCACACGGAGAGAAGTCGACGTTACGATGAAATGTTAAAACAAAAGTCACCCTGTTTTCGAGTTGTCTTGGCGGGTGTAGTTCATCGTGAAAATATCGCCGTTATCAACTTTCGCACCGAATACCTCGACTAAGAATTTTAATCCCGCAGTTCTATGCTGTCCGTCAAAATGTATTTTCCCAAACTTTATGCTTATTCGGGTATTTTTTTCTTGGCGATTTTCCTTGAATTGAGAAGTCGTGACAGAGCTTTTATAAAATTCCCTTTCGCATTGCTGTCCTCTAAGATAACGTTGTGGTGTGACTATATCGAGTAATTCTTGGAGTTACTCCATCTATCCTTTGTCGTGTAATATCACGTCTCATGTAATTCCCATGACTTGTCATGTACGACGAGTGGCAAGTGACATGTAACATGAGGTTAGTTTTTTGACAATAACGTGATAACCATTGCACTTGAATCGGATATAATAATAAAAAATAATCAATATTCAAGCTGATTCAAGCCATTTCAAGCTGATTCAAGCCGATTCAAGCCAATTCAGGCCAATTTGATCCAATTCAAGCCAATCCAAGCCGATTCAAGCCAATTCGAGCCAATTCGATCTAATTCAAGCCGATTCAAGCCAATTCAAGCCGATACAAGCCAATTCAAACCGATTCAACCCGATCCAAGCCAATTCAAGCCGATTCAAGCCAATTCAAGCCGATACAAGCCAATTCAAGCCGATTTAAGCCAATTCAAGCCGATTCAGGCCGATTTAAGCCGATTCAAGCCAGTTCAAGCCAATTCAAGCCGATTCAAGCCAATTCAAGCTAATTCAAGCCGATTCAAGCCGATTCAAGCCTGTTCAAGCCGATTTAAGCCGATTTAAGCCAATTCAAGCCAATTCAAGCCAATTCAAGCCAATTCAAGCCGATTCAAGCCAATTCAAGCCGATTTTAACCAATTCAAGCCGATTCAAGCCAGTTCAAGCCGATTCAAGCCAATTCAAGCCGATTCGATCCAATTCAAGCCAATTCAAGCCAATTCAAGCCGATCCAAGCCAATTCAAGCCGATTCAAGCCAATTCAAGCCGATTCAAACCAATTTAAGCCGATTCAAGCCGACTCAAACCAGTTCAAGCCGATTCAAGCCAATTCAAGCCGATTCAAGCCAATTCAAGCCGATTCAAACCAATTTAAGCCGATTCAAGCC
>QBDW01005714.1:0-18593 GCA_003261595.1 Maconellicoccus hirsutus | reverse complement strand
ATTCCAACATAATAACATACCCTTTCCATTTAAATTTCTCGAGAAAAAACACGTTTTGTGGTCTGTGGGACACCCTGTGTGTAGTCCAAAAATTGTTGACCCCTTCGTAAAATGCGCCTCACAGGAGAAGTATAAAACCGGTGGATTTTTTTCGCTATCACCCCCCAATCAAAAATAAAAGGTACCGTGCGGGACTTCTGCGACACACTGTACAATAGATTCAGATTTGCGTTATTTTTCCTATTTCCTCCGCCCCCCTCGCCTAGTCATAAAAGGCTTTGCGGTGGGAAAAATTGGAATGAAGACGGTTTTTAGAGGAAAATCAAAAATCGTACGATAGGAAAAGTGTACAGGTCCCAAAAAGGGAGTTATTGTCCCTAAAAGTGAATACAGTGAATTTTGGGCACCTAATGAGATATAGCACATTATTGTTGTACTAAAAGGAATTGAAAAAAAATGGTGTTCCTAAAATGACCACTGAAGAATTATTTTATGGATATAATTCAAGATTACAAAAAATATATGAATTTTTATTTAGTTTTGTAATACAAAACGATGAAATTTATATAGAATATGATTTGGTAATTTACCCCTTGGAATACCACGAACAATGATCAAAGCAGATAGAAAAACCCCTAAATAAGGATTTCTTTCCACCAGGGTATCCTTACTTAAAATACGACGGAAATATACGAAGGATTACGTCGTACCAGAATGGTAAAATTTAAGCGTTAAAATTGGCTCCAGCCTTACACCTGTTTACGAGCAATAAATCAGCTTTTTAGAGCCTTTTCTCGATGATTTGTTATTACAAGGCGTATAAAGATACGTTCTACGAAGATGACTTTCGCTAACACTGCGAGCATACATCGACTGATACTTTCCAGTTGCATCAAGTCGTACTCATTCTACCTGGCACGTCCCCCCCCCATCTTACCTGCAACGCGTCTTGGGAATCCACACGTAGATGGAGTTCAGTTAACACTTATCGATCGTTCGAAATCGACCTGTGCATCGTGTTGCATTGTTCGGGATCCGTTTGAAAACGTATGAACTCGCGCATAATCGCGCGTTTAAACCGGTCGTCAGTGCTTACACCATCCGGTTCGATATTTTCGCGTATACTCTTCGCTTGTTACAGTTTCGGTGAATGTGTGAATCAACGATTTTACATCGAAAACGCAGCTTCCATTAAGACGGTAAGTAGCCGGCGCTTGATAAATAGAAAAAGAATATCCATCAATCACTCCGGTGACGTTTTGCAAAGGTTCATGCTCTTTCAGATACAATCGAAATGATACAATACTATTAATGTTATCAATCAAAATTCCAATCTGTCGATGAGCCTACGAAGCCTACTACGTATCCACGTATCCAGGTATCTTTAATACAACTCGTGATAATCAACGTTGATCTTTGAACTTCCAAAAAGAAAAACCACGTTTGAGAGAAAGTTACGACAAATTTGTAAATCATTCGATTTCTATAGGCGAAATTTACCACAATGTCACGATAAAAGAAACCAATAAAATGGTGTTTAAATTGAAATTATTTTATTCAGTAACTGAAATGGCGCCAAATTAAAACAGGTTGGTAGGGGTTCCACATATTGGTGAATTTTTGGTCATTATTATTTCTTTAATTAATTGAATAAAATTATAAAAATCATTCATCAGATGAAATTTTGCAATAGCTATTTTCAAGCGTAAATTTACGAGCATCTCATATTGCAGAATCGATCATAAAAAGAAATAACCAATTTGCTCATCATATCTCGATTTAGGTAACTTCTGTAGCAAAACTTCCACAATTCTATCAACCAAGCTCTGTCTTAGCTGAAAATAAAATATCAAATCATCAGCTCATCCGACCTTTTTCATATTCTTGCATTACTTGTGAAAAATACTCGACTAAGTATTTCAAAATAAACTAGCCAAAACAAATAACAAGATTTGCAGGAACGAGAAACGAATAAACTTTACACCGAGATGCAAGTTTCCAAAGTTACCAAAGTTAAGAAATCCATTTTGTGAAACGTTCCAAGTAGTTTGAAATGACTGGAAGCATCTCGAGCATTTTGAAGTTTATCTAAGCCTTGCAGCATGAACCTATCAGTAGCCATCAACTGTTCCAGACAAAGTCGTGTTTAGATTTTAAATTGAAAAAATCATAGTAAAAATTAATTTTAATTACGCGTTGATTCTTTCAAATCAATTTCAAAATCTAAATCATGAATTTCGAAAATCAACCTAAGATCTTCTTAGCATTTAAATTTCATTATAACGGAAAAAGGCACATTTACCTGGAAAAATATTCAAAACGATCCCGTCTATAACCGCAGACCTACATTAACCGTACGATCGCGTGCCAATAGACTATGTTGTGTCTAACATGAAGAAATATTTGTGGAATTTGACTAAAAAGAAAAAAACCCCGTACGGTGTTGTTTTTGAAACCATACACGATATGCTAATTACTACAGATAAACGAGTTGCATTAAACCGGCTCTGGTTAATGTGATCGCTATATACCTACGTATAATATAGCGTCCAGTTCATCGGAATGGTATTGACCGCGAATAACTCGTCTCAGGTATTCTTCGAATTTTGTCCTCTCGCAGATGCGCGTTTATAGTTGAATATTTTCTTTGTACACGAAAAAGAAAAGGAGCATGCGACATAAATGATAATTAAGCCGTGACATTATTCGGTGACTATTTCAAGCCCGCATTTTATCTTGTATCTTTTCCGTCTACCCGCTGTTACCCTTTTTCTTCTCGAGACGGAAGCGAAATTCGAAATGAATAGCTCAGGTGGTTTCTCAAATTTGTGGCATTGTGTTACCCGTAACGTAGAATTCGATTATTCTCAGGTGTCGCGTTGGAGAAATACCCCGTCTAGGATGCATCGATGGTATTGGAAGATGAAACAGAAGCTTGTACTTTTTTGATGTTTTTGATCAAAAATTAAAATTGTGACTGATTCTTTTTTTTTAATTTCAAAAAAATTGAAATTGACTTTGATCAAGAAATATCTAAATATTAATATCAAAATGGAAGTATCGATATCAAAACCAGATATTCCATTTTTTGAGGCTAAAAATACCAGTAGATCGCCTGTTCTACTAAAATTTCCGCCAACAAAGGCAACACACAAAAGATGAAATTTTTCAAAAGAAAAACCAAAGAATTACACATATAAGTAAAAATTTCAACCACAGTTTTCACCGACGATTAATCAATGATAATAATATAGGACAATTCTCAGTATGAAGTTTAAACAATTCACGTTTGGGTTTGGTTCATCGCATCACGTGCTATTGCCTTGGAAAGATTGAAAAAAATACCAAAGAAATCGAGAAGTGAAACCTTAGTTTTTTGTTTGATAATAACCACATCGTGAGAGGGGAGGGGCGAACACGTGGATATATTAATTATAATACATATCTTCAATAAGGTTTTATTAATACTCGAAATTATTTATTGCTTTAATTTTTCGTTTTTTCATGTTTTTTTGCTTTTTTTTTGTTGTGGTGTGAAATGTTTTTATAAAAAATTCTCTTCATTTCATTCACGCACTTTTTATTTTTCATTTTATTTTTTTACTTTATCTTTTGTTTATTTATTTTTTTGTTTTATTTATTTTTTAATAGAGATGGTTTTTATGTGACGGGGGAGGGGGTGATGTAAACAGTTAATGCCACACAGAACTTTGAATTGACGACTTTAAAAAAAAGGGCAAAAAGACCGTACGACTGAAAGGAAAAATGCCAAAACATTGAATCGTGGAGAAAGAGGGAAAAAGGGGGGATTTTGCTTGAGGCTCAGCTGTCTCGAAGAAATCCGGAAATTTCTACGTTGTTTTAATAATATGTACAAGAAATTTTCTCGTATTTTTTCAGCTAAGTATCACGCATAAATTGAGGGGGGAGGGCAAAATATTTGCCTTGAGCTTATTTTACCTCCTGACGGCTCGGACCAAGAAATATAAGAAAGTAGGATTGAAAGCAATTTTTAAATTAATAAATTTCGAAATCTTGATTTCGATACTTCGATTTTAATATTTTGACTTCGAGATACTAATTTCGACATTTCGATTTTGATATATTTCAATTTTGAAATTGAACGATTTTTTCACTTTATCACAGTTGATTACAGCAAAAGTCATTGCTTCAATTGAGAATCTCAAGACCCCTCGTATTTTTAATGTTATGTTTTCAGTATGGTTAGACTTGTTTAATGACGTCATCAAATTACCTTTTTTTCTACACCATCAATTTATTTGATCATATTAAATTAATATGGCATAAATTTACGTCGTATGTATAACTTAATTAGTGATATCATAAAAATATTTCGCGGTTTTTTTTGCATTTCACCCTTTTTTGCATAATATTTTATAGATAAATGTAGACTTCGATATGAATTAGTAATCGAGTATGTCTCATTGTCTACTGAATTACATCGATGACGTCATCGAAACCTTATTCAGCGGTTTCAATTTGAAGAATCAATTTTTTAAACGTTGGTAATTGCGTTGGTGAGGATTTCATGAGGTTTTACTAGTGTAAAAACCCGTTAAATCGTTGTGTAAAGATGAAGAAAAAGGGAGGGGGTAATAGGATGATAAAAAATTGATATTCGTTCAGAGGCTGAGGTCCTTTTTTAGGAGGAGGTAAAATATAGTCAGCATAAATGCTTGAATTAATCCGATATTTTTCAAATTTGCCAAATTTTAGGAATATAAAATTTTCCCGACACATTTTTTCGTTCTTTTTTTACCAACGTTTCATATTTTACCTCGAAAAAAAATTCATAGCGTTGAAAAATAACTCGAAAATTTAAAATAAATAAGAATTCAGCTAAAGGGGTTTGTGAAATGGGAATTTCAAGAGAGTTTGGAAATTTAATACGCGTTGCTATATTTAATAAGTACTTGGAATTCATGCATTAATTTTTTCTTTTTCACCCCTAAGAGCAAAGCAAACGATCCGAGTCGTTGATATATTGAAATACGAGTATCAGCCATATTAACTCCTGCTCGTTAAATAAATAACTCCGAAGCGCCGGAAAACTCTGCGCTTTAATGATGAAACAAAACATGGTTATAATTTTTTTCGTAATTTTTTTCAAAATCATATTTAAAATTCACTTGTGCTGAAAGTTGTGATTACGAGTATGCGAATGAGAAAAAAACCTTAGATCGTTATCGATATCGATGAGTAAATACGTTACATATCGATAGGAAATTATTTTATGCATAATGCGCAAATAAATACAGCATGAGTTCGCATGTTACGTATAATGAAAAACAAACACCGCTAAGTGCTTCGTTTTGAAACGTTGTTTTTAAATGCCTAAATTGCCTTTAACGAAACGCAAAATTAGCAAGTTCTACGTAACGGTTCGACATACTTGGAACGTCGACGATTATTGGAAAAATTGACAAGTCGTTGATTATAAAATATCCCAAAGTTTATGAAGTTCGGAAATGTACAAGATTTAATGTACCCATCGAGTCGTCAATCAGATTAATACCTTTTGGAATGTATTTTGGTAGCGCCAAAACGAAAAAACACGAGAAAAATCAATTAAAAATGAGGAAATTGCCATTGAAACTGGTAATTAAGCATATCGAGTTCGTTTTTTTTTTAATTACGAGATGTCGAAGGCGTTTAACGAAAAAAAAAAGAGGAATAAACTCGAAACGTACGTTTACCGTTAACGTGGCCGGCGAAAGAGATCGTTTCGGCTGCTAATTCGTGAAAAAATTAAAAATCTGACCATCGGTGGTAGGCAAAATGAAAAAAATTGTAGAAAAAATAAAACCGTATAACTGTCGGCAATTACACGCCATATAGAGCGAGAGTATTAGCGTAACATAACTGGTTTACGTCGCGTTACTCTGTACCACGGTGCGAATTCTATCAGAATACGAGCAATATGTCAAACAAGCATGATATACAGTTAATCCTTTAACGCTGACATGTTTACTGAATGATGTACGAGTCTATGTATGAGTGTAATGGTGTACGTGTATGTAACCTTAGCGGCAATATGGTCGCCTTCGAGTAACGAGTCGTTTTCAATTAAATACAACTACGCCGCCGCTGGAGTTCGTATCATATTCTTCGAATATACCGATGACCGTGTATTGATACAGCACCATTACGTATTTCATTTTTATTTATATAGAAAGCGCCGAAACGCGCCCCACTAATTAGCATATGTATAGTAAAACTTCATCCGTTATGAGGAAACCTCCGATACGCTAGAAGAGAAACGTCGTAGCTGAATTTTGCACCGTTTTTAAACATCTATCGCGAGATTTCTACGTGCAGATGCAAGCGAAAAATTATCTTCGTGAAAAATACGCAAAAACGGAATAAAATTAGGACAAACTCTTTCGCTTTCGCGTTATCGAGAAGTTTCCATGTTGATCCCGATGTACAGATAAGCACGGAAGCTGTTTAACGTTTTTTTTTTCACACGTCTCAATTTTTCCTTCAGAGTAAACGAAAATGTTCTAAGATAATAGAATACCGTAGTTTTTGTTTGTTTTGAATACGCGCACCCCAGCTGACGTGAAGTTTCTAAGGTGTTTCGAGTGGAGAAAAAAAAAACGCCAGATACGTCGTGATGTATGAAATTTTTAAACTTGTGGCTTTTCGAAATGTAACAAGATGTAAAAACTTCGTGTCGTGTTTCCTTTTTTCAATGCGGCGTAGAATACGCAAGAATCCAGCCAAACGTCGTCACTTTTCGCGTTGATTATTTTCGTGCTCTTGGGTGACCAAACAAAAGCGGGGTTGAAAGTTGCGAAGTAAATTTAAAACATACGAGAGATAGTTTTCTAGAGACTAAGAAACGTGAAATTACACGATGGTTGGACATATTTCAGATTTTGACGTGTTCTATGCTTTAAAAGAAACAAATTCTGGCTGAAGTTATGACGTTTTGGAAGTTTTTTCGCTATTGCGAGTTTCAATAGTTTTTGACATTTTCATGTCTTGACCATGGCGAACAAAATCGAAAATCGTCACAAGGTTATCATGGTAAATGTTGTCATGGCAACGTGTCATGCTCATGAGCGATGATCTTAATATGTTCATGTCATGATAACATGTCACAGGTGACAGGTCGTGGTTATGTTGACATATCATGATCACGAGTGACATACGATGACGCAAGCCGTGTTCATGGCAAAATGTCACGCTCATGAGTGATTCTTGATATTTTCATGTTATCATAACAATTCGTAGATGACGCGTCATTTTTATGGTGAACGTCATTGGAATAGTCAAGTGCCATGGTTGTCATTGACATGTGATCATGTCTTGATGATTCGTCGAGTGACATGTCAAAGTGATGTCTCATGTCACGGTGATGTCTCATGATCATGTTATGATGACATGTCATGGTGACCTGAATAATGACATATTATGGTAATATGTCACTATTCATATTCATGTTTAACGAAAAATATAATTTTTTCATGTCACCATGCAATATCATCGATGACTATTCATTGTCATGATGACGTGTCATCGTAAGGAGTGACTTGTGATCATGTCATGGTAGCGTGTCAAGTGACATGACATGATGACAACTCATTGTTATGGTTACGTGGCATATTTGCAAGTGGCATGTGACATCGAATGAGGTCTTCTGATGATCATCATTGTCGTGAAGTGACATGAAAGTGTCACACTACGTTGCGGACTTGTACGCAAGCTGATGCTTTATGGTACAGAACGAATACTTTGAACTTATTTTTTCCAGTTTTGGTTCATTATTTCTCATGTTTTTTGCCTTTTGAAATTTTCAAATGTGTAAAAAGCCTCATAACCAGAAGAACGACCACATCTTAAAAATACCTGAAAGATGGAAAAGTTTTTGCAATATCGATGTTTTAAGAACCAAAAAGGCGAAAAACTGCAACGAGAAGTTTTTTTTAAGACTATTTTGTTTGCAAATTAAGACTCGACAAAAGAAATAAACTACTTTTTTTAAGGGACTTGTTAGCTTAAAAATATTAGGTAAACCCCCTGAAATTTCAGATTTCCTCATTTATCACGTGAAAAAAGGCTTTTACAGTAAAAATAATTATGTATCAAATTGATTTACACTAAATTTCCATTAAAAAAGGTTCTATGAATTTTTTTATCTTCATTTTGGTCATCTCATACAAATTGAAGTATATTTAAAAAATTTATAATTGTATTTTTTATGGTGTAAAATTCTAACAATGCATTTTCATACATTTTATGACGGGAAGGGCGAGGGGGGATTATCTAAACGAAATTTTTAGGTAATTATAAAATAAATATGTAATTAAAGAAAAATAGCAATATCTAAATCCCCTCCACAAACACATGTTCACCGCTATATTTAAATTACGGATACTTCTCAATTCGGGAAAATCGACGGTCGAATTTCACGAAAACACCTTTTTCTTTCCCTTTCGCAGTCACATCGCAAACCCAAGACACACGCTAATAGGTGCCAGAGCAAATAAACCGTCTGCGGCACCGGCACTCGTATCATTCCCCAAAATACGAATTCGTTGACCTTTTGTACGCTGATATTTACTCGGAGAGTATAAGATACGACGATACAAATTAAGCAATAATTTCTCAACATCTTGTACCTTTGGAGATTCGCGACACAGTTAAAATTATTACGCTGCGAAATTAAAAAGTTTTCCGAGGTATTTCGAAGCTCGAGGTTGAGTCGAAAATTTAATCACTTTCGGAGTCGCTTCCATAACTAAATAAGATTTAATTTATACTCGTGCTTTGCGAATTTTCACTTTTTCTTGTATTCGAGGGGAAAATTAAATAAGGTATTTTAAAACTATACGAGAATTTTTGATATTTTTAATCTTGTTAGTAACTTAAAGTTGTACTTGATGTTACAGATCGTACCATATAGTAGAAGCATTTCATCATGGTGAATCGGCAACGAGCAGAATCGACCAAAGGATAAATTTCACGAGTCGACACCAACGATACAACGATGGAAAGTTACCAAAAGGCAAAAGTGCCACCACCAGTACCACCGAAATATCGTCACTTGCTCGCAGCGGCGGATACGTGTCAGAAAGAGAACTTGATCGAGAACTACCACGATAGTCCGGTAACCGGTGGCGCTCTAATACAAACAAACGGTATGCGCGTCAAGATACAAATCAATCCAGAAAATCCAGTTTGTGAAAACGATTACCGGACGGTACTTAGGTCAACTAGTCAGTCCAACGGAAACGCTGTTAAGATAAACATTAACGGTACCGAAAATAACTTGGACGATATGCTGTTAAAATCTGCTTCTTGTAACAGTTGCACCAACATCGTCAACGATTGCTACACCGTTGTCGCGCAGCAAGAACAAAAACAAAACTCCGGGGCTAAATACATAAACGGTACGAATTACTTCTGCAACATCTCCAGCGGCCAGTCATCTCCGAGCGATAATTTAGATAGTGGCACGTGCAGCGACGTCGACGCCGGTACACCTCCGCCGTTCGGTACCAAGAAGAAATCCACATCGAAGACCTCCCTCGCCGTACATCAGCGCTCCGGCAGCGTCAACAGTTCCGGCATCGGTATCGACAGCGACGAAGAAGACAACGTTAGCTGCGACTCGATCAACAGCAGCGAATATAACGGAGATGGCGAACACACGCTGCCCATCATATCAGCGGCCATTTTAAAATGTAACGCTCACAATATCAACTCGCCTTCGAAAATCATCGAATACAGGCCGGAGAAATGTCAAGTGGAGTTCAATTCGTACGACGATAAATTAGCCGATATGAAGTTGCAAGATAACACCGAACAATACGATCAACTCGAAAATACCGATAGATTTCTACACTTTCATTTAAACGAAAACAATTTCGAAGACGAGAAATCAAAACAGCCGACCACCGATGACGATACATTCGCCGGATTCAAATCGTTAACTGATAAGAATACACCCGCCGCAACCATACGAAGTGCCAAAGGAACTGTCAGAGGCGTTAAGAATCGCGTCAGAGCTGGAATAGCCACTTTTCTAAATAATCAAACTACCAAGGTAAGAAATTCTTTCTATTTGATTATCCACTATTCATTGTTATTGCTTATCGGACTCGATATAAGTTGATTATCTTGGCAATTTGTAGTCAAACAGCAACGAGGGTACCTATCTTTAAACACGTAAGAATCAGATTACACTTAGGTTTCACTCGTGAATAAGAAAGCTCAATGAGAAATCGTACTTGTGCTTTGTAATTTAACAAAATCGTTAGTATTTATATGCTTTTCTAACCAAAACCATTCTGACAAAATGCAATAACAACATCACGCGGATACCTAACATACCAAGGATTTTAATTAGATTCCTTATTTGGTTAAATTTTCAAACCTTTCTGTTCGTCAAATGAAAACAAGCATGTTGAGTTGCTTAGTACGCGATTATCGTCAAAACAGAAGCACCATCGTTGAAACTATAATATGCATTTAAATTCACTCGATACATGCTTTGTTTACATTCCCCCAAAATGTACTTTTAAATGGCGACATAAGTTGGAAATTTTATCGAAGGTAATTACGTACATACGCGGGTCGTCAAATGTGAGCTTTTAGGTAATAAGGAAGTGAAGATGGTTTTGCAGATTTTAATTTGTCATTGAAACATTTCCAAGTAAAAAAGCAAGTTTTTGAAATTAGGCGCGCACGCGCAAATGTCTTTCAAAACATCAAAATTGAAGCATCAAAATCGAAATATCGAAATTAAACATCGAAATCAAAATATTTAAATCGAAACATCGAAGTCAAAACATTAAAATCGAAATATCGAAATTGGAATAGAAAAGTCAAAACATCAAAATTGAAACATCAAAATTTGAAATATCGAAATCGAAGCATCAAAATCAAAATATTAAAATCGAAACATCGATGTCAAAATATTAAATCAAAATATCGAAATCGAAACATCAAAATTTGAAATATCGAAATCGATGCATCAAAATCGAAATATCGAAATTGAACATCGAAATATTAGAATCGAAACATCGAAGTCAAAATATCGAAATTGAAACATCAAAATCGAAATATCAAAATTGAACATTGAAATCGAAATATTGAAATCGAAACATTGAAATCGAAACATTGAAATCGAAGCACCAAAATTGAAATATCAAAATTGAACGTCGAAATCAAAATATTAAAATCAAAATGTAGAAATCGAAACATCAAAATTTGAAATATCGAAATCGATGCATCAAAATCGAAATATCGAAATTGAACATCGAAATATTAGAATTGAAACATCGAAGTCAAAATATCGAAATTGAAACATCAAAATCAAAATATCGAAATTGAACATCGAAATCGAAATATTGAAATCGAAACATTGAAATCGAAGCACCAAAATTGAAATATCAAAATTGAACATCGAAATCGATATATTAAAATCGAAACATCGAAGTCAAAATATTAAAATCAAAATGTCGAAATCGAAGCATCAAAATCGAAATATCGAAATAGAACATCGAAATCGAAATATTAAAGTCGAGACATCAAAATCAAAACATTGAAACTGAAACATCAAAATCAAAATATAAAAGTTGAATGTTTGAAATTAAAGCATCGAAATTGGAAGGTTAAATCAAGTATTGAAATTGAAATACTGAAATTGTAATATTCTTGGTCGAAATGCTGCATCGAATTGAACAAATTAAATAATCTTGATCGAAATATCGATATTAAAAATGAAAAATCCTCACCCCTCATTTATGGGTGAGCCCAGTTCATAGACATGAGGTGGAAGGGGCTTGTGCAACTTTTATAGAATATAAACTGAATTATTCCCTTTTGGAAAAAAATTACACATTTTTTATACCTTTTTGTGATCATCGCACGTAAAAAAGCACAATATTGGGTACTTTTCAAAGGCCAAAAACCAACCGACGATTCATCTATTTACGCTGTCACATTAGATAAACGCGACATTTAATAAATGTCTCCATCCAACTCGAATTCCATTCCGAGACGCAAAAATGATAAAAAATTCTAAATGAAATCAAAAGAAAAAATTCGTTTTATGACCTTGCTGAAACTATTCCATTACCATTCTAACAATCAGTCACCTTCATACAGTTCAACCTACTCTCTTTCTGGTAACATCCGCACACCAACGTCCTCCTTTCCGTTATACCTGCATCACCCAGTAATTAATCATCGATCTATTTCTTAGTAAATATCTCGCAGATGATCGTCGTGAAATTAGATCCGCCTTTTTAACGCGTATAACCATCAGATTTTAAGTTTAATTTACCTAAACGCTAAAATAGTATAATTCCTGTAGCTATATTTTAAACGACATTAACTCAAATTACATTCTTAAGAAGGACGAAGTAACGAAAATGAAAAAAAGTTTAATTAATAAAGTAAAAAAATTACATTTTTAAACCCTATTTATACCTACAAATCCTGCATCATTTTTAAATGTCATTGGTACACAACAGTTTCTTAATTATTCGTCATTGACTTAATATGGACTATTATAAAAGGATTTTTTTACTTTAGAACAACAGGTGATATTTTAATCCTGTTCGAATATTTTTCTGCGTTCGTTTCGTGCAAAATTACGTTCTAAAAATCTCTCCGTGTTTACGCGACGAGAGGAATCGTGTCAATATTCAATTAATTGTGTTGTTTCACTTTCGTACACGATATTTCGGAGACACGAGGCAATTGGCGCTTATCACGAGGGAAAATTACACGGGCGCGATAAGCGACTGGAAAGGACGGTAATTTTTCGTCGATTAGATTCATCGGCGGTAGATGCGCGGCAAAAGACGGCGTGAATTTCTCCTTCTTGCTCTGATTGATAAATGCATAAAATATTATTCGCACATCGACTCGCCGTTTACATATTGTACAAAACGACATTGTAAATGTCACAGTACACTATTTACATTTCTCTTTTATAATAAACGTTTTACACCGAGCATATTGTACGTGTAGGAGAATGAAAACATGACGTCGGCGAGTATACTTTATCGAGCATAAAATTTGAAACAATATTATCTGCTGTTAAGTTGGCAACTTTCTGTTGTCATTGAAGCGTAACAAAATGAACAATCGCGATATGTCTATACTCGTGCTACGTATCGACGCAAATTCACCATTTTTCTACTGCCATTGCATAATGTAACCGCGTAATATTGTATAAAGAATAATTGCGCGAATTTTTTGCATGTTAAAAATAAAATCATTAAACTAGATCGTCGAACCGCAGCATAGGCGGATATGGTATACCTAGGTGAATATTTAGGTGACAATTAACACTGGAAACGGACATAGATACACAAGCGAGAGCGCATATGTGAGGCCAAAAGACGGCTTATGAAGAGGATCGAGGCGAAAGTAGGTTATAATACATGTTGACTAGTCTAAGTGTTTATTTCATATAGCATCTCTGGCTATATAACGTTTAATCATACTTAATCAATTTCCTATTACTTTCATCGTCGTATTGCTCCTAGCTGATATTTGTGCCGCCCTGCGGACTCAATCAACGTAGGTTTTCTTCCTCATACTCGCTCATACAATTTTCTGCTACGAGATCATAAATATTGCACTTTGAAATTTCGCAATTAACATGCGCAAAAAGCAGCGCGTACGTTTCAAGTGCGTTGCAATTTCGCTCGCGAATTCATAGCTGCGATGTTTCGCTCGATGAATTTTCCAATCTACTGGTAATTCACATAAACGTAATTAATTTCGTCTCGCGAACACCTCAATTACCCAACCTTTTAATAAGGAATCATCCATTTACATATGTAGTTCAACAGGTGAGCCGAGGCACGCGAGTAGTTAAACGATGGGATATTAAAATTACGCAACCGAGCAAGCTGATCCCCTCGGTTATGCCCTTTAAAACAGACAGCTGAATTGAATATGAGGGTATAGTAACTTCTAAGATATCCTCTTGTAATTATCCGCTCTATAAATTCATCCTTTAAATGTACGGCGACGAATTATACTTTGATATTTCTCTATATTAACTTTACAACGTGATTCTCTTTTTGGCAAACGAAAACGCGAATGCTGCTTCGAAACACAATGAATAAATGATCGGTGAAACTTTTACCAGAGTCCGATCTTACCCACATCTCAAAGAAAATTTCGCTTTCGGATTAATAATTCATCGTAATACGAAGTATTTGCCATATTAACTCCAACTCTTAAATATTAATTCGCTTATTCGCAATTTGGAGAAGTTTTGTTTGAAAATTACCATTCTTTATGTTGCCAAGATAATTTCATCTATGTAGGTTTATCCGTTTGATCGTTCCCAAGCACGTAATTGTCACGAAATATTTACATTTGTCATATTAAATCGATATAACGCCAAAGACTGTCCGAAATTCAGGTGAATGTTGAGGATTCGCACGTGTCCATTGGTTAACGATTATCTGGCGCTATTCGATATTCACCTTTTATCAAAGAGCTGAACTCAACAAACTCCAAATCAGTTTGTAAACGTCAGTGATACAATTTCATGTCAAATTAAAGAAGGGGTGTAATAGAGAATGACGTCAGGTTGATCTATGACCTCATAGCATCAACGAAATCACATAACCACCTAAATGCTACGTTCTGATTGGTTGATTCCTTGATAAGCAGAGTTGACGATGGTTGTTTGTTTCGACGCTAGAGAGCGTTATTGAATTTCTGCTGTGATCTTGAAAACGTCACTTAGACTTGTGACGTCACCGACACCCCATCTCCAAACGCTATGTAACCTTTGAATTTCAACAATTACGGTGAAATTGATATCAAAACTACCCGTATGTTGCGGACTGCAACGACATTATAAATAAAATAATTAATTAATTTCTCATTCTCCTGCAGAAAATTGACAACACGTTGATCGTAGAATCAAACAAACGCTCTCAAGATGATCTCCATCTTCTGATTAAATTGAAATCAACATCCCAAAACGACCTTTCAATAATATACTTCAAAAAATAGATCAACTCCTACAATGTGATCATCATTAATCTACTCGTCCTTCATCTCAGAACTCCTATAATTATTAATTATTCTTAAAATTAAAAGAAAATTAAACCTTCGATAATTCACAAAAACACAATTATTTCGTCCACGATAAAATCTCTACGAAGAAGAAGGAATCACCCGAAAAACAATATTTCCAGGATTAATGTATTACACGGTCAAATCTTCGGCGTCCTTTTTTCCGATACGAGTTTTTGCGAACGCCTACTATCTTGATATCTTCCTTAACGAGCCTCGTTCGATTACGTGACAGACGGATTTTTTAATTGAGTCCGCTCTTCGCTTCGGTCCAGTAAATGCGTTATCTTGATCACGAGCATTAACAACGTATCGGTCCGAGAATCAAATAATTTATGAGAACGATTCTACGTGCTCGAGATTATGTCAAAATTTCTTTCAATTTTTTCCTCCTCTATATAATCTCGAGTATAAACTGAACGCGTACAAAATGAAATTTCTCATCGAAAATACCGCGCTAAATACCGAGTTGATGTATGTTCGCGATAATTTCACGACCTTTAATTTCCTTTTTCGTGGTGTCCTTATCGCGAAGGAAATATCAACGCGAAAGGGATCTGATAAGGATATACTGTTGAATTGTAGCTACAACTGAGAAGAAATGATAGGAATTCCTTTTTATTTTATACGCTTTTATATCTTTTGTTTTAAGGGGTAATGGTTCTTTTCTAGTGTCATGTTTTTCTCGCATTTTTCGTTGCTCTTTTGTCAATTATGTTTTTTTACTTGGGTATTTTTGTATTTTCAAAATAAATAAATGTTACACAACGTGGATTTCAATGTAGGTGATAAAAATTAAAAATAAATAAATTATTAATCATTTTTCATACTTTAAGAACAAGAGGTAGATAATGAAAAATTCAATTTTGAATGTCTACAAGGTCATTCATAAAAAGCGTGACCCTAACTTTAAACTATGATCGTGAAGCTCCTTTTGAAACTATCGAGATAAGTTAACGCAAAAGATCTAAAAATCGGAAAACTGCCCAAAAAATGGTCTAACTAGGGTATTTTGATGCGGGAAATCTAAAATTGGCAAAGTTGATCAATCACTTATCTCCAAGAAAGCTGTAACGGTTCAAGTTTGGGGCCGCTTTTTATGGATGACCTTGTAGACATTCAAAATTGAATTTACATGGACCTCAACAAAATCAAACTTTTTCAAAATTAAAAAATATACGTAATTAATTTAAAAACACTTTTTTTGACAATTTTCCAGCTGAAGAAATCCCAAGAGAGGAAAAAACTTCCCATATTTCTTATTTTATTCGTTATTTTAAAACAAATTAAAAATTCAATAGCGTCGGAGTTATCATGTGAAAAAACTTCAAAAGATTTCAAAAAAGAGCCTATGATTACGAAGCACTCTAACATACGTTTTCGCAAAAATATACCATACATTGTATGCGTACTTTTTTAAAAGGGAAATCCATTTTTTTAAGTTAAATTTTAATAATCTTACGTTCATTATCATCTGTAAACGAGCGGTGTGCTCGTTTACGTTTTTCTTCTGTTTGTGCAAATTTCACGCCAACTTCGCGTATATTTTATTTCAATGAAAAAGAACCCATTTTTGGTACGTTTCGTCTCATTAGTAACATCTCCGGATCGACGATAGAGGCACAAGTAAAGATATAAATTTTCAATACTTCTTCGACTCGGTTCACACCTTGTTGAGTTAACTTGAATGGTTTGAAAGGCGGGAAAAAAATACATATATGGTGAAGTGATGGGTTAACTTGGCCTTTGGATTGGCATAAACGACGTAGACGATTACAAGAACACACATCTAGATGTACACACTATTTGTCATTGCATTTGCGAATGCACGCAGACCATTCAATACCCACATCAGCCAATTATAACCCACATGGTATTTTTTCAGGTGTTTTCTTTCGAAGCTTACGTAACTAGAATAAATCAAAAACGAGGTCTTGGAAGAGCGTCTACACACGGTGTGGGACGTTTGATACATGCTTTTAATCTCACGCGACGCCTTTGCTCAATCTAATCGATTTTTCAAAGTTCATTGTCAATTTTTCCGCGCCATTGGCTCGACACATGTACATTCCTTAGCTGACTCGAGGTAAAAATGTTCACGTTTATTCGGCGAACACAAGTAACAAAACACTTGTTACCGAGTCAGGTATATAACCTTAATATCGTAAACATTTACCTGAAACTGTCTGCTTCCAAGATCCAATAATTCGGGCAATGTTTGCTAATGCACGACGCGCGGACAATGATTATAGGAACAATAGATTGCACAATTGCCAACTATAGCACGCGTCCCGAGTGAGTCGGCCGGTGGAATGCGGTATTAGGAAAATAAGGCCCTTTAAATAACACGTTGACACCTTTCACTTCCTCGGCGACAATAGACCGGACATTATTTCGACTCCGGCGAGTATCTGTAACATACACGAGCGCAAACCGTATTATTGAATAATGATCGATGTTTTTTGTTTAATTCGTTTTATTGAAAAAAAAAAAAGTCTTCATTAGAGGCCACATTTCGTGCGAAACGCTGAACTCGCTTCAACACCTAGGCACCGTTTAATGAATACGCCTCGTTTATTGATACTTTTTTTTTCTTTTTCGAAATTGCAAACACTTTCTCTTAATCGGTACCTCGGACGGATTGGAAATATACGACGATATAAACAAATATGTCACCGTGTTCCACGGTCGAATCGAGCTACAATCCATTAAGTATTTAGGTAATGATAACGTTATTATTTAATTATACGAGCATTTTAAACATATATTAAAACCATTTCGATTGACGATTGATTTAAAATCAAACCGACGCGTAAATACGTGAGCCGACGTTGCTGACGTCGTCGTCGCATACTTAATTACACGTATATTCGATGCACATAATCGAGCTCGCGTATACTTTATTTTTACAAATTCGTATCGTAAAAGGGTGATGATTTATACGCCGAGGAATGCGATTCGTTGAACCGTATGGTTGCTCTCTTTATCAAACGTACACAAGTTTATCATTCTTATCACGTGTAGGTAAATTAAATTAAGGATAATTTTTTATTTTTCTTTTATTACCGCATTTCCTGCTTCGGTGCACCATCACCAATGGTTAGTGTTCGTCTTCGCTTATAAATTGTTACAAATCGTGTCTGCGCAGTTGGAATAAACACCATGTTAACGAATTTTTTCCACAATTTTTCGTTATTAGGTATTTGGTTTGGAGTTATTTTTTTGTTATTATTCTACGAGTTACTTTCGACAATTTATTTTTCATTTAAATTTTAAGGTGATACGTTCTGTTTGAGAATATGGAATGAGGGGAAAATGGGAGGGGAATTTTTAAATTCATGTCTCAATTTTGTTTCTTTAATTTTGATACAAACGTAAAAATCAAATTTACATCAGAGTTGGAGGGTGAAAATTGAAGTACTCAAATCGAAATATTATAACAAAAACCAGATATTTAAATCGATATGCTGAAATGTTAAAATCGATAAATTAAAATCTCGAAATAT
>QBDW01005713.1:0-75585 GCA_003261595.1 Maconellicoccus hirsutus | reverse complement strand
AAAATTTTTTTAATTGGAATTTTTTTCAATTTAAAATATATTTTATTCCAATTGGCGCATTTTCAAGTATAAAATACGATAAAAATCATCTTCCGTCGGAGATTTCTTTTCTGTCGAAATTAAACGAATAATAATTAAATTAATTCGTCTTTTCACGTTGGTGGTCCGGAAATTTTTCTGTTTACTCGCTGAGATAATAATTCCTTCGCTGGTTTCGAGGTCAAGTACCAAGATCAAATCCTCAAAAGTTAAATCTGTCTCGAGCCAATATTCAACACGAGGAAAATGTCATTTTGGGTGTAATCCTCATCTTTGAGAAAATCTAATTAAACGGTAAATTTCAAAATTTGTACGAGATACTGTGGCATTTAAATTTTAATGATTCTTTTCAAGGTAAAGCAATTTTGAATGTTTTTTTAGAACTTTATCTAAATTACAATTTTTTTGCTTTTAATAATTACTCGTTCCTTTGAAATGTTCCAAGAAATGTTGATAAGATAAACGAAAACATGATGTTTCGGTGAAGGCAAAACTTGAAGAAAAAATGTGCCAAAAAATTAACCCTAGAGATTTCTTTGGGGTCATAAACCTTAATAAATAGGAGATGAGGGGGGAGGGGGCTAGTCAACAATATACGGGAATTTTTCACATTTAATCGCAGCGATTTGCGATTATCATTTGTTGTTTCTGTATGAGTAAAAAAAGCTCCAAAGTTTTCGTAGAAAGCTTTGGCTGTTAGTTAAATTGTCTCCCCTTCTTGACTTTCCCAGCCCCCCCAACGCCCCTTCGCAAATCTAAATTCTCGATGTTTCCAATTTACGACGCGTTTTGGTTGGCGAACTTCGAAATATATACGAGAATTTTAACGACGAAAAAAAGCACTTGGATTTGTTGCACGTCGAATTATACGATTTTTTAACAAATTTTTCAACACTTTGACGTTTTGCAAAAAGCACGGTGTGTTTGTGTGCGTGTTAATCGCTTCGGTTGGCGTGTTTGGGGCAGCACTCGCCACGACAGGGGTCGCCACCGTCGCCATTTTAGAAGCCGAATTTTCAATCACACGCGTCGCGTTGGTTTTCTCGCACGCGCGTGAAAAACCGCTGACGCCTTTTTGTAGCGTTATTCTACATATATTTTGTTTTTGTTATTTTCTCCCGATGACAGCTTCAAATTAAACAACGGGACCGGGGTAAGTGTGGTGAAAATATTCGAAGACGTTTGACGTGTTTTATGGAAAGTGCTCGAAAAAAATTTACGTTACCTTGTATATTAAATTACGAATTTTAACTTAAGTTTTCTCTATTTTTTCTCGCGCTATTTAACGTTATTTATTTATATTATTTAACTCCCCCGATTAACTTATTTATTTCGGTGTTTTTTTTTCCGCCCCCTTTATTTTTTGCATTGTTTTATGTATTTACGAAATACGTACCTACGCTATGTTTATGCGAAATGCTCGGCCGAAAGGAAAAAATTGCAGCTTTCTAACTATAAACTGATGTGAACATTGTATCGCAGAATATAATAAAAAAGCAATGAATAAGATGTGTTTTTTCTTCATCGCGTATATCCAGCGCGACGCTGGAGCCAGGTCATCGGTCTAGGGTGTCGCAGCCAGCGAGCGCGTGTAAAACGAAGACAATTCACAAAGCTGGAGAAATTTCACGCGTTCGATCGAATTGGCTCGCGAGTTTAATTACGGCCGATTCGCTTGCCAAGCTTGTAAAATGTGTTTGGCGTGCGTGTATTTTATCGAAGAGGTTATTTTTGTACGATTAATGTAAAATTTCGTGTATTGTGTTATTTATCGTAGCGAAATTATGTCGTAGGAAATATGTTATGGCTTTGGGGGATGACATACGAACGCGATGATTCGCATTCCTGTGTCATCGCCGTGGCACTTCGTCGGTTGCAGGCATCATCGAGCTAAGACCTTGAAATAATTTGGTGAAATGTGCGAACGATAAAAAAGAATTGGACGATTAGGTGTAATATTTTTTCACTCGGGTGTAACACGTGTTTGGGAGGATACGTGAAATGTTAAATCTATCGTGTGTGATTCTGCCGGTGGTACCGAAACGTGTGCGAGTTATTTTTATAACGACGCGAGCGCCGAAGACGTGCAGGGGATTGTGTAGTCGTGTGCACAGCTCGTGGTTCAAATTTGGATGCCGCCCGAGGGAAGAGGAGATGGTGAAAAAGTGTAAGAACGAGGTTTGAATTACGACGTGCCTTCGTCTCAGATTTATAATTATCTTGTCCAGATACGCATGGAAAGAGATGCAGAGTGATGAGAGCGGATGCGTGGAACAGGAAGCGAGATTTTGAGGTCCGAAAAGGTGTTCGGAGATGGATCAGCGTTTGTTATCGACGTTTAACGAGCTTTGGCAAGTTTCGTATTCGAATTAATTAATATCACTAATCGGAATTGGAAACGCGTTCGAGGAATTATAATTTGGCGATTATCGAGGTCTGGCGATCGGTGGTGCTATTTTTATGACGCGAATGACGCCGTTCAGGGTAATACGTCGAAGTATTCGGTTTTGTAGGATTTCAATATTGTTTGTTTATTTTAAGCGTATTTTGTATCGTAGTTTATTGTTTGTGTTATGATGTAAAAACGCGGTCGATATGGCGATTGATTTTTTCGAAGAAATTCGTTCGAATTTAACGTAGTAATGAGGATTTAATTCGAATTTGCATGTTAATGGAGTTGGAAAAATTGTGGAATTTTTATCAACGTCGATGTATGCTTTTTGATTGTCTTTATTTTTCGCGAATTTTCAACTTAAATGGTGGAATTTTCGAGGCATAGGATGTATTCGAAAGTGTGATTTGGAGGGGGGAAAGAAGGGGGAGGAAGTGATGTTCATTTTTCCTTTTGAATTATGAATTATTTCTGCGAAATATCGATTTTCCCCGTTTAAAAAATATTTTTCGACGTTAATTTGATGAAAATTCGGCTTCGTGATTTTTTCGAAATGGTTCCAAAATGGCGCCCGAAACCGGTTTTACTAGGTTTCCTGACTATTTTATTGAATTTTAATCCAAATAGTCGTTTTATCGTGAATTTTTGTAAATTATCGGTGTTCCGATTGTTTGAAAAATTAATTTTTGTCCTTTTTTCTCAAATGCGCGATCAAGAATTTAATTTTTTTTAAACCGTAAAATTTTCCATTTTTGTGAATCGTTTCTAAAAAGGTTCAAATTTGGCGTAGAAAGTTGTTTGGTGGAAAATTGAAACGATTTTTTTGATTACTGTGAAATTTAATATTCGAGATTTTCTAACTGATTTTTATGAAAAAAACGATAACTTTTGATTCTTTTATGAAAATCCATAGCTGTCTGATTATTTTGGAAAAAAATCGATTCCGAAACTCGTGATTATCGATTTTCGAGAATTATCAGATCGCAATTCGCGTAAAAGTCGAAAGTTACGGTTGATAGAAAGTCGACTGTTTTTAATTTCGTGAAAAAAAGGCTAAATTGCGTGAAAAATTTCGTAAAAATCGTTATTTGCCAAATTTTTTTTCAAAAAAATTGACGTCGAAACTCGCGATTTATCGATTTTTGAGAATTATCTAATCGTTGACATTGACAAAAAATCGATAATTTTTAATTTTGAGAAAAAATTGCTAAATTGTATAAAAAATTTCCTAAAGATCGTTAATGGTTTAATTTATGTTTTGAAAAAAAATCACTTCGCAACTCGTAATTTATCGATTTTTGAGAATTGTAATTCGCGTGAAAATCGATGGTTGATATTGACGAAAAATCGATAATTTTTGATTTTGAGACAAAAATTACTAAATTGCATAAAAAATTTTTTTTAAATTAATAATTATCTAATTTTGGAAAAAATTGATTGCGAAACTCGTGATTATCGATTTTCGGGAATTATCAGATCGCAATTCGTGTAAAAATCGATAGTTAACTATAAAAATTCGATAACTTTCAATTTAAAAAAAAAAATGTATATGAAAAATGTTCTAAAAATCGATGGTTGAAATTAAACAAATTATCGCAAAAAAATAAATCTATCTGGATTTGGGTAAAAATTGATAATTTCCGAATTTGAAAAAAGTACTCGAAATTAAACAGAAAATGTTTGAAAGAAGTCAAAAATTATTGTTTTTCGTGGAAGGGGGAAGGTGAGGGGGATGTTTAAATTTTTCCCTGGGAATTCGATTGTCGAATAACATCGAAAGTCGAAAATGGTCGATTCTAAGTGAAAACTTGTGCTTATTCTTCGTTATCATCATAGTTCGCGATCAATTTTTGTTTCAAAATGTTGCTTTTTTGAAAAAAATTTTTTAAACTTTGCGATAACTTCAAAATCGATCGATCAATCAATGATCACTGATCTTCGCTTTTACACGTGATGTTGTTAATTTTTTACTGTGGTAAAATTACGGTAAATTACCGGTAAATTAGCCATCTTTGGTAAATAACCTTTTTCATTTGCGAAAAATACTTATTCCATGAAAATTACGACTTCGTATTCTTAGTTTATGATGAAAAACGAAAAAAAAAACACTTCTTGATGGGGACTCGAAAATCTAAAAATGAAACAAAATTTCTCCGTGACATCATCGTTGGTGTCTTTGTGTTAAAAAACGAGAAAAAAAAACGCGATGACAAGTGTCGTCTGGTTGTTTACACCATTCTTCTTATTCTTCTTCTTCTTCGTGTCAAAAGCGTTGAAAAACGACTACGAAAACGACTAGCGACATTGTTCACCTGTTATTGTCAATAAATTTCGAATTGTTTATACAAAACGGAGATGAAAAAATAAGTTACTATCAAGGACGTTTAATTATCGCGGTTGAAGAAAAGAGAAATTGAATAAACAAATCCGTTTTTAACTTTGTTGGCAATGTTTTGCGGATTTACCTGTTTATAACGTGCTCGTTAATTTTAAATGCATTTTTTACTGTTGGAAATGTGCTATTTGTGGGATTATTTCTCGTGCATGTAAAAATAAGCGAAAAATTATCGTATGTGGTGATTTATGTCGAAGAATTTATGCGGTCGAGTTGTACAAATGCGATAACCTTGTATCGTAAATCTCACCGTGGTCGGTGCTTAAATAAACATCTTTCATAATTGTGTCGCTAATAAGGAAAACAAATTTTTTTCCGAAATTTCACGAAGGTTAGATGCGTATCGCGTATAAGTGGTATTTGGCTTTACGGCCGATTTTCGTCGACTGTTATGAGTCATTAATAAAGCGTTTGTAAAATTTAGTAATTTTCATTTTTTTCGCAATCTGATAGTTCGAGATTGCGTTTGGAACCAATCCAAGGGTATTTGTCAGTGATAATTCTATTGTTGAATGTGACTCAAGATGAAGGTATTGTGACGTGGGGTAAATAAAAATCGACATTATTGGACAAACGTGTATTTAGTATGCACAATTTTCAACGAAATTTATCCACTGCGGGGCTCCTGCCACCTGTAACACGTAATTTCCAGATTACCAAAGGAATTATTTTTAAATTGAGATTTTTACCTTTGGCAAATACGTCGGTCTCGGTGTAAGCTTCAAATTGAACCCATTACTCCAGGTGTACGTTGTCAAAATGCCAGCGTCTTTAACCTCTTTTTTTATATGTTGCCTGAAAAATGAAAAAGTATTGACCTAATTGGATGATTTGAGGTATTGTTAAATCGCAAGATAGACGAGGTAAAAATAGAGTCGAATCATAGACGTATAAATAGTTCTCGTCTGAGTACATTGTATCGCAGGTTTTTACACTTTGGGTGACGCGGCCGTGGCGTCTGGTGACTTTTGGCATTCATTTTAGAGTTATTTTTATGTATTTCGTAATTTGTATTTTTTTTTTAGATTTAGAAATGTAGTATTTTTAAGATTTTTATTTTAGAAGTTTCACTATCGTAGAATTACGGAGTTGTAATTTAAGCGAAAATTATTCCAGGAGTGATTCAATTTAATAATTTTTTAACGTTTTTTTTCTTTTTCAAAATTCTCAAAAAATGTTAATCTAAAGTCTCCAAAAAGGAATAATTAAAAATAAAAGGAATTACTTACCCTGGAGAATTTTCGCTTGCAATTATCTTAAGAATTATATTATAAAATTCACTAGAAATTCACCACATTCAACCATCAACCATCCGTTATTTAGTGAATAGAAAAATGAGGAAAAATTTCTCGAAAATAACTAACTCTTGACTTTTTGAAGTAACACTACGACGATCACGTTGGTACTGCGTTAACCGCAACATTCGAAAATTTCGTACGCTACTCATAATTTTGAAAATAACTTATAAGCGCGGAATTCGTTACGCCGTCATAAGAAATCACGTAGTAGAAAACGATTTTTTGGACGCGTTCCATCGGAACACGCGTTCACGAAGAGGCCTCCCCATACGATGGGTCCCCTACCGGTGTACTCGTAAGGTACGGAGGGAGGAGAGGCTAAAATGAGAAATTATTAAAGGAACTCGTACGCGTGTGCCAGTTCATATTTCCTAATTTAGAATCGGTATTTATGATTCCATTTATGGAAAGTGTTAGCGAATGCGTGTAATTCGTGGAGGGATTCGTGGCAGGGGGAAAAGGGATATGGTGTTACAATGTGTAAAATTGTGAGCATATGTTGTATACGAGAATGTGACTCGAATGTGGAATTGTGGATGTGATCTATTGAACGATTTGGTACAGGGTTATGGAGGCTGAGAGTGAAATGGATAAATGTAGTTTGTACCATTGATGGGTCGATTTGTCGATTATTCTGAATTTTCATGTGTAGATTTTATAAGGAATTTTGCCCCTTTTCTCCTCGGTTTACTTTTTTGGGAAAGGAATGCCGAAACTGATATTCATTCATTTTTTATTATTTTTTTATTCATTTTTTTAGTTTAATTTTCCAACAGAAAAAAATTTTCACTGTGAGCTCCTTGAAAAATTACTCATTTTATGGGTCAAATTACCCGAAGAAAAAAAAAAAAATTAAATGTTATTTAAATAAAATCAACGTTAGCTCTTTTCTCCTCTGAAATTTTTAAAAATATAAAAAATGAAGAAATCATTATTTTTTATGATGAACAATTTTTTTTAAAAAAAATAGATGTTTGAATTTTGAAAATGGTCAACAAAATGAAAGAAAAATTCATGTAGATTTGAGGTGCATTGGATTGATGAAGGAAAAAGAGGAGATGGCCTCTTGATTTTTTTCCTTTTAGTGAGTTTTCATTTTTTATGGCGTATGCGATTTTTTTACAATTTTTTGGATAAATAGTGAATTTGGAGGGGGTGGTAGTCTGGTGTTATGGAGTTTTTGAACCCCTAAAATCGGAATTTTGGTCTCTTAAAATAATAACAGTGTAAATTTGATGCAAATATAACAAATTCGGATGTTTTTTCTGGAATATAACTGGAAAAAGATGGAAAGTGCTTCTTGGAAATGATTTTTTGGAGTAAATAACATTTTTATCTTTGCTTTCGGCGAAGTGATTCTTTATTTATAGTTATAAAATTTCACGCTAGACCGCCCTCCTTCCCCTTGTCCCCTTGTTTTCTTGGGTTTATCTGTGTAGAAGTTATGGAAAACTTGTCTTCTTTTTTTATAAACTTCATAAATATGGATTTTCATATAATTTACTTACTTTTTCATTTCAACTTTTTTCGATGAGTTCAAAGTTACCCAAAATATACGATGTCTTTCGTGATGAAAATTCTGCAAAACAAAGAAAAACGAAAGAGAGTAAAAATTGGAGAAAATTTTCTTTTTATCGGCGTAATTATTAATTTGTGCTTTGAAATGAAAAAAATGTTTTTATTGATTTTTCAAATTGAAAAAAGTATATTTTTTTGAGAAAATTTTCGTTTCAAAATGTTTATAAATCATAAATTTGTGTTTTAAAGGACATAAAAAATTAATTTCTGCAAATTTATTCGCTTCTTTTTTCCATTTCGCCTTTTTTCGGTGAACTTTTCACGTAAATTTGTGTAAAAATTTATGTTTTTAGTAAATTTTAAAATTTTATCATTGAATATACCGTCAAATGCGCTTTACGTTGAAAAATTTATGGTTTTTTGATTTCATCAATTTGCTAAGTCTAAAAAAATGATTTTTGAGAAAATTAAATTTTTTTTTCAAATTTTATCATTGAAAATGCCGTCAATTGAGCTTTACACTGAAGAAATTATGTTTATCAATTTGTTAAATTGAAAAAAAAAATTTCTTTTAAAGAAAATCTTCATTTTAAAATCGTTTTAATTATTAATTTATGTATAAAATGTAAAAATGACCAACTTCATTATTTTAATAATTTTTCATTTCCGTTTCGTCTTCTTTCGGTGAATTTTTCATAAAAATTGGTATAAAAAATCGATCATTTTTAGTGAATTTCTAAAATTCAATAAAATGAATCTCAAGAATTGTTTAAATGTAAAATTTCACTCGTATTTTGATAAATTTCTCATTCTTTAACATTCCGTTTCTCTTATTTTAAAATTTAACTTAATAATAAGTTGAAGTTATTCAAATTTTTTATTTTCATGAAAAATCGTCTTGTCCGCTCTCGCTCGTTTTTTCCATTTTTTTTTTTATTCGAAATAATACCAAATACCAGTTCTGATGCTATCGTAAGGTAACGACCGCAGGTACTTTAGCGTTTAAAGCACATCAAGCGATAAAAAAAATTTCTTCATCGTCGGCGCCATCAAGTTGATCTAGAAGCTATCGAAGGTAAGTCGCGTACTACAAAACGATTTTAATTTCAGGACGACCCGGTATCGTACAAAAGTTACCAGTTATCGAACAAAAAAAGGGTGGGCAATTGAGTAGTAAGGGCGCGCCGGGTGGTCAAAAAGGTGGCATTTCGGCCACCAGCGAATGTTACGCGGTCGACGAGACGACCAGCGGCGAAGAGATGAGCGACGTTGTGGAGCTGCCCGAAGGCGACGAGACGTTGCCGTGGCGGGTGACGAAACGACGACGCGTTGTTCCCGTTTCTCAACGTATCGAGAGCACGTTACGATATACGGACGATTCGGACATGTTGAAGGTTTCTCACGATAAAGAACACGCCAAAGAGGTTATCGATAAGGTGTTGAGTCGCGAGTTAGCTAAAGATGGTCATCTGAGGCCAGAACAGGCTACCGAAAGTGTTCAAATAGGTAGAACGAAAAAGGCCACGAGTAAAGTTACCGAGACTAAGGCGGGCCAGGTTTATGAAGAAGGTCAGCTTGTCCCTGAAGATTTGGAGTACCCTGATTCGCAACCGGATCGAGGTACCGAAAGTATTCATACGACTAAGACGAAAAAAGCTACGAGGAAAATTACCCAAACTGGAGTTGGTCAGGTTTACGGCGAAGGAGTATCACCGGAGGAGATTACTCCGTTGAAACCATCAAAATCGGGTCAAGCCGTAGAGAAAACCCAAATTACCAAAACTAAGAAGGCTTCTGGTAAAGTTACTGAAACAAGAGCTGGTCAGGTTTACGAAGAGCAACCGGAAGACGTCTCCGAGACCGTTTCCGGTGTATCTAAAATAACCGCTAAAACGGTATCGACCAAGATACTGAAAAAAGGAGAGGAACTCAAACCGGAGGTTCACCAGCCTTCGGATGTTTCCGATAGCGAAGACGCCATACAACATTTGAGGAAGAAAAAAGCCAAAAAAGTCATCGGTAAGGTGTTGGAAAAGGAAATCAGAAGCGACGACGAGGAGATACCTTGGAGAAAGAAACCAGATGTCGCGTACATCGAAGACGTCTCCGATCAGCAAATCACCACGTATACGAAAGACGTCACCGAGGATATCGTCGATAAGCAAACTCCTCGTCTTGACGTCATCGACGACGCCGATTTGGGAAGCGTGGTTAAAATAAAAATTAAGAAAACCACCGAAAAAGGGAAAGTCATCGAGCAGCTTCAAGAAGACGGTACGAAATTGACCGTCGCTCATGCCGAAATCGAGCAAGATCGAAGTAAGACGACGGCGACTTGGAGGAGAAAATATGATACCGAAGAAGATACTGCGGAGCAAATCGACAAGACACGTAAGGAACCGGTTCCTTGGACTCAGGAAGAAATCACTTTGAAAAAGGTCGAATCTAAGCGGAAATCTAGTTTGACCGAAACCGAAATCGAGAATATCCAGGGTCTAGATAAAACAAAACCGGTGCCGTGGACGAAAGAGAAAATCGTCCTCAAGAAACCAACCCCGATCCCCGAGTCGGAGGTAGATAAGTTGAAAACGGAAACTGGACAGAAGATAAAACCATGGACTGAGGAGAAAATTATCCTGAGGAAACCATCTTTAGCTCCAGAAGATACTGATGAATCTGCCGCGAAACCTTTGAAACCCGAAACAACGGATAAAGTGAAGCCGTGGACTGAAGAGAATATCGTCTTGAGGAAACCATCATTGGCACCTGAAAGCGAAGACGAAACTTCGCAGAAACCTAAACCCAAAAAGGAAGGCCCGGTGCCATGGACGGAGGAGAAAATCGAGTTGAAGAAACCAGAAATTATCGCAGATTCGGCGAAGAAACCATTGAAATCTGGGGAAGGTGATGAACCTGTGCCATGGACCGAGGAAAAGATAGAATTGAAGAAACCATCTGAAATTCCCAAAGATACCGATGTCGATTACTTGGGTAGACCATTAAAACCTATCGAAGGTAAGAAATCTCCTTTACCATGGACAGAAGAGAAGATAACATTGAGGAAACCTTCGTTGGCACCCGAAGACGATTCTGAGAAACCAACTGAGAAGCCGTTGAAACCAGTCGATGGCAGAAAAACTCCAGTTCCATGGACCGAAGAAAAGGTCTCTTTACGGAAACCATCTCCTATTCGTAAAGATGTCACAGAAGGTGATAAACCGTTGCAACCAACTGAGGGTAGAAAAACACCGGTTCCATGGACAGAGGAAAAAGTTACTTTGAGGAAATCCTCATTAGCTCCGGAAGACGATTCGGATAAACCAGTAGATAGACCCTCTAGACCCGGAGATGGTAGGAAAACACCGGTCCCATGGACCGAAGAGAAAGTTACTCTGAGGAAACCATCTCCTATTCGTAAAGATATCGTGGAAAGTGACGATAAACCTTTGCAACCAACCGATGGTAGAAAAACACCGGTTCCGTGGACAGAGGAAAAGGTCACTTTACGGAAACCTTCGTTGGCTCCTGATGAGGATGCGGAAAAACCATTAGACAGACGTCCTAGACTAGAGGATGGTAAAAAAGCACCGGTTCCTTGGACCGAAGAAAAGGTCTCCTTGCGGAAACCATCTCCTATTCGCAAAGATCTGCCTGAATCGGCTGATAAACCACTGCAACCACTTGACGGTAAGAAAACACCGGTTCCATGGACAGAAGAAAAGGTTACTTTGAGGAAGCCCTCATTGGCTCCCGAAGATGACACCGAAAAACCAGCTGAAAAACCATTGAAACCTACTGATGGTCGGAAAACCCCCGTTCCATGGACCGAAGAGAAGTTGTCGTTGCGGAAACCATCTCCCATTCGTAAAGACATCACCGATAAACCACCGCAACCGACCGAAGGTAGAAAGACGCCGGTACCATGGACAGAAGAAAAAGTTACCTTAAGGAAACCCTCATTAGCTCCGGAAGACGATTCTGGAAAACCAACCGATAAACCTTTGCAACCCATTGAAGGAAAAAAGACACCGGTTCCGTGGACCGAAGAGAAAGTCTCTTTAAGAAAACCATCTCCAGTACGAAAAGATGTACCTGAATCCGTCGACAAACCTCAACAACCCACAGATGGTAAAAAGACACCGGTTCCATGGACCGAAGAGAAAGTCGTTTTACGGAAACCATCATTGGCACCGGAAGACGATTCCGATAAACCGGTAGAGAAGCCATTGAAACCAACTGATGGTAGAAAGACTCCTGTTCCATGGACCCAAGAAAAAGTCTCTTTAAGAAAACCATCTCCAGTACGAAAAGATGTACCTGAATCCGTCGACAAACCTCAACAACCCACAGATGGTAAAAAGACACCGGTTCCGTGGACCGAAGAGAAAGTCGTTTTACGGAAACCATCATTGGCACCGGAAGACGATTCCGATAAACCGGTAGAGAAACCATTGAAACCAACTGATGGTAGAAAGACGCCTGTTCCATGGACCGAAGAAAAAGTTGTCCTGCGTAAACCATCTCTGGCTCCTGAAGACAGTACGGAATCTGCGGATAAACCTCCTAAATCAATCGACGGTAAGAAAGCACCGGTTCCATGGACTGAAGAAAAAGTCGAACTTAAGAAACCAAAGGTTACACCGGCTCCAGATACCGTTTCCCAGTTGGAACAACCACTTCAACCAGATGAGGTTGCAGATAAATCTAAACCATGGACCGAGGAGAAAGTATCGCTTAAGAAACGCGACAAGTCCAAAGAAAGAAGTTTGGATAGAACTCAACCACAGACTTCCTGGAAAGACGAGAGAGTAGTTCTTAAAAAACGAGAAAAAGAAATCGTGAAAATGGAAGAAGCCGAAACAGAAAAACCAGAAGGAACCGACGTCGAGCTAACTACTCAGAAAGTTTATGAAAGGAGGAAAACTACCAAATCGAAAATAACCGAAAGTGGTATAGATGTTGTGGAACAAGAGAAACCAGACAAACCAGAATCAAGGAAGCCAGAAAGCACCGAAGTCGAATCAACTACTCAGAAAGTCTACCAAAGAAGGAAAACCACTAAAACAAAACTGACCGAGGGTACTATCGATCTTGTTGAACAAGAGAAATCCGACAAACCTGAATCAGAGACCGAAGATCACGAAATTATCCGCGATCAATCGACAGATAAACGCAAAGTAATCAAACGAATTTCCAAGAAAACGCAACAACTTTCCGAAGATCGAACTCCTAAACCCGAAGAAGAAGGTCCAGTCGAAACTGTACCATCCACCGATGATGTACCCGAAACCGACGAAACCAAGGTGTACAAACGCAAGAAGATCGTGAGAAAAGATGGCAAAATTGTACAAGAAGAAGAACAGCCTTTGGAAATTCCCGAATCCCAAGAAGACACTCAGAAAGTGTATCAAAGGAAAACCACCAAAAAAGGTGTAGCTAAGGATGTGGTTACCGAAGATACCGAAGTAGACAAGGTACCAGAACATTATCCTCAAACCGACGAACAGCCTTCGCAGATTCCGGAATCTACTCAACCCGAAGGACCACGAAGGTCTTCGGTTCCTTGGACCGAGGAAAAAATAACCCTTAAGAAAGCCAAAGTACAGCCAAAGGTGACCGAAAAACCAAAACTAGAAACAGTGCAATTGACCCCTGTCAAAAAGTCTAAACCCGGAGAGGTACCTAAGGAAGGTCAACAGCCTGAAGAACTTGCACCTGAACAAATCAAACCTAAGAAACCTTCTGTGAAGGAAGACACTTATGAAATTCCTACAGATGATAAAGTAACTGTTGAAGAGATCAAAGAAACTGTACAAACTGAAGAAGTAACTGAAACAATCGAACCGGTACCTGTGGACACTGGTCGAAGACCATCGGTTCCATGGACGCAAGAAAAAATTATACTAAAAAAGACTCAAGTGAAGCAGAAGACCGTTGAGAAGCCCAAACTCGACACTGTCCAGTTGCAACCTGTTAAGAAAACTCCCAAGTCAGCCGAATCATCCGAATTAACGGATGAAACTCCGTTAGAATTACAAGAGAAAACGATCCCCGAACGAAAAAAATCGAAAACTCGTAAACCATCTGTTTCAAAAGGTATCTCGGAAGAAACAACAGACGACACGACTCCATCCACGCAACCGGAAGCTCCCCAACATCCTGAAGCGTCATGGCGGAAACCGAAAGACAAGGATTCTGCAAAAGTTCCTAAAAGTAAAACAGAAGAAGAATCAACTCCGACACAGATTCCTAAACGAAAACCAGAACGTACAGGAGTTCCTTCGGATGTGACGGAAACGCCATCCGAAGATGCTCCTAAAGAATTGGCGAAACCTGACGTCATACCAGAAGAAACGCCAACTGAACAAGTCAAGCCTTCGAAGAAAGAACCATCCAAATTTGATCTTGGGTTAGATTACTCTAAAAAGCTCGCACCTAAACCTAAGACACCCGTGACTCCAAAGACCG
The DNA here is from genome assembly GCA_003261595.1 of Maconellicoccus hirsutus. Lineage (NCBI taxonomy): Eukaryota > Metazoa > Arthropoda > Insecta > Hemiptera > Pseudococcidae > Maconellicoccus > Maconellicoccus hirsutus. The sequence continues at coordinate 61,475 of QBDW01005713.1, read as the reverse complement.
AACAACCTGTACCCGACGAACAGTCTAAACCTGAACAACCTAAGCCATATTCCTTAGGTTTAGATTACTCCAGAAAAACCACCAAGAAACCTGATCAGCCTATTACACCTGACCAACCAACTCAGATCGATGAATTAGCTCAGCCGCAAGAAAAAGATGCAAAACCAGGAGTCAAAGACGAAAGACCTGGTTTTGGATTAGATTACTCGCGTAAGGTAACTAAACCAGTTACAAAAAAAGACAAACCCGACGAAACACCCGAGAAACCGAAACACGCGACTGAAGAAAAGCCCGAATCTCCTGATACAGGAGATCAACACGTGCCAGAAAAACCCGCCGAAACAGATAAGCCTGAACCAACTGATAAACCTGGTTTCGGCCTAGATTACTCGCGTAAATTCCCCAAACCTGCTAAGAAAATCCGATAAACCTGGTGTTGTTGAGAAACCAACACCCGAAAGTGAGGGAAAACCGCAAATAATTGAAGACGCACCAACACCTGATAAACCAACGGAAAAACAACCAGAAGAGGTAGGCGTGTTGTGGAAACGCGGAAAAGGCAAGTTACCAGTTGAAAAATGTGCACCTGAAGAGGTACATTTGAAACCGGTCCAACGCGCTGGTAAACCTCAAGATGAGAAACCCGAAGAAGAAAAAGAAACAAGTCCTCTTGTTCCTGAGAGTACTCCGGTGTATCGTCGTAAAAAACAGCCAAAAGATAAGAAACCAAAATCTGAGGTGGAAGATGACTCAGAAACGAAGCCAAAAGATGAACCCGAAGAAACCGCTGAAATCCCAGAAGAAGTTCCATTGACCAAAGAGGAAATCGAAACAAAAAAGATCAAACAGAAACCGGAGAAAGTTGTTCCAGAAGAGGAGCAATCCAAACCGTTGAAAATTGGCAAAGGCAAGGTTCCTGAGGATAAAGATGAAAGAGAAATTGTAAAACTAAAGAAGATCCCGGAGAAACCTCTGAAACCAGAGGAAGAGGTTCCAGAGAAAAAGAAACCTCTGAAACCAACTACAGATATTCCAACTAAACCTGCAGACGACTACGAGCTGAAATTAAAACCAGAAGGTCCTCTGGATACTGGTGAAATACCAGACTTCCCAACTCGAGAAGGGCCCACACCGGAAGAGACAGATGTCGACAAACCAACCGAAAAGAAAAAACGACCTAAAAAAGAAAAACCGCTCAAACCCGAAGAAACTCCAGAAGATCGGGAAATTGTCCCCGGTGTGCCGAAACCTTGGCCTGAAGAAGAAGACCAGGATATTAATTTGAGGAAAAAACAAGGTCCCAAACCAGAAGAACAACCTGAGAAAATCACCTTGAAACCGATACCCAAAAAGAAACCCGAAATCGAGGAAAAACCGAAGGAGCCTTCGATGGTGAAACCAAAACCATTCGATGTCGAACGTCCGGAGGAAGAATTGAAACCCAAAAAATTCAAAGACACTCCGGATAAGAAAAAGAAAACGCGTAAGAAGCGCCCAGAGGATTCTACACCTACTGATGTTGAAGGTGAAGAGCAACCTGAGGAAGAAGTACCCGTTGACGAAGGGGAAGTGCCGGAAGAAGAGGTTCCGGAAGAGGCACCAGAAAAGGGGCCCTTTAAAGAATCTGATGATAGCATCATTTCCGACAAGACCCCGTCTGTTGTCGAAGAAGAGGTTGTAAAACCGAAACCACTCGACAAAGACGATAAACCCGAAGACGAGGTTCCATCAGAGGGTAAAGTTCCCGGTAAGAGGAAAGTAATAAAGAAAATAAAAAAGAAGAAACCTCGCGAAGGTGAACAACCAGAAGAAGAAGAGGAACAACCTGAAGAAGAGCAACCAGAAGAAAAGCCCGAAGAAAAACCAAGGAAACCTAAACCCGAACTACAACCGCTGTCTGTGGAAGAGGCTGCCCCAAAACCAACCAAACAAAAGGTCACTGGACCTGAAAACATTCCCTCCTTCGCCACAATAAAATTAAAGAAAGCTCCTCAGAAACCTAAACCTGAGCTTGAACCTACACCTGCTCCGAACGTGTTGCTCAAAAGTCGTATCCAAAGAATCGACTATCCTCCTCTTCTTCATACACCAATTATCACCGAAATGCCTGAAATCTACGTCGATAATGGAATCTTATCGAGAAACTACGTCGAAGCTATGACCGTCAGGAAAACCAAACGTCGTAAGTTCAAACCCACCGAGAAAGTTGATGTTCCTCTGGAGAAATTCGAACCCTTCCCTGCACCGGAAAAACCTGAAGTACCGGAGAAACAACCGATAGAAAGACCTAAACCCGAGAAACCAACCAAACCTTCTCCTGAGGAAGAACAACCCAAACCGTTGAAAATCGGTAAAGGTACAGTTCCCGGGGAGAAGGATGATCGAGAGGTTGTGAAATTGAAAAAGATCCCGGAGAAACCTCAAAAACCAGAGGAAGAGGTTCCGGAGAAAAAGAAACCCTTGAAACCAACTCCGGAAATTCCATCTAAACCGGCTGACGACTACGAATTGAAATTGAAACCCGAAGGTCCTTTGGAAACTGGTGAAATACCAGACTTCCCTACTCGTGAAGGTCCCTCACCGGAAGACACCGACGTCGACAAACCGATCGACAAGAAGAAACGTCCAAAGAAAGAGAAACCGCTTAAACCCGAAGAAACTCCCGAAGATCGGGAAATTGTCCCCGGTGTACCGAAACCCAAACCCGAAGACGAAGAAAAAGACATCAAATTACGTAAAAAACAAGGTCCCAAACCGGAAGAACAACCGGAAGAAATTAAATTAAAACCGATACCCAAAAAGAAACCCGAAGACGAGGAAAAAGCGCCGGAACCGTCAATGGTGAAACCAAAACCATTCGATGTTGAACGTCCCGAAGAGGACTTGAAACCAAAACATTTCAAAGACAAACCAGACAAGAAAAAGAAACCGAAGCCTGATAAACTGGACGACGAAAAACCTGAAATCACTCCTGATGTCGAAACTAAACAAGAAATTGATACTCCTTCGGAAAAAATTTCAGATATTCCGGCCACACCTTGGAGACGTGGTAAACCCAAAGTATCCGAGATGGATTTAGGAGTTGCTGGTACGTCGAAACCAGATATCCAAGAAGAACTCCCTTCGGCTTTGGATATCCCGAAAGATACACCCGCTGAAATCGTACCATCGAAGATACCTTCGGCGTTGGAGGAAATCGAGCAAGGACCTATTGTCAAGATACGAATCAAAAAGAAAACCAGCAAAACGGAAATCGCAGATGTTCAACCGGACGTCGTCACTGTGCAGAACGTCGACGTCACTCAGGACATCGAAGATACCGAAATTATCGAAGAGAAAACCGACAAAGACGTGAAACAGAAAACCGTCATCAAACGTACCAAAAAAGTGAAACATGTGCAATTCGACGAAAATGTCAAAGAAGAGTACGTCATCGATAAACCCGACGATTACCCGATCGACGAAGGTGTTACGATAACGGAACTCGAAGACGATGAACAATTCGACAAACCTCATTCGCAGATGACCTTACAAAAAGTTCCTCTGGCACTGAAAAGCGACAAGTTGGAGTTACCTTGGCGTAAATCAAAGAAAGATAAACCTACTGAAGATACAACTCCCGTGGAGTATGTTGAACAAACTACGACCAGAAAAACGATCAAACGTGTTCGTAAAATTAAAGATGGTAAAGTAATAGAAGACGTGGAGACCGTCGAAGATGATTCTGTGCCTGAGGAAACCACCATCTTGGACGATAAACCTTTGGAAATCGTCGAATTACCGGATGAAAAACCGCAGGAAATTGTGACGATTAAGAAGGTCAAACATGTTCGTAAAATAAGAGACGGTAAAGTCATCGAGGATGTTAAAACCGTTGAAGATGACTCCACCAAACCAGACGAAACACCCGAAGAGATAACAGGGCCAGAAGATAAACCCCTGGAAATCGTGGAATTCCCAGACGAGAAAACCAAAGTAGTCACGAGGGTGAAGACGATAAAACGCGTCAGGAAAATAAAAAATGGCAAAGTCGTCGAAGATGTGCAAATCGAAGATGACTCTCCTAAACCTGAAGATACCCCCGAGGTAACTGGTCCGCGAGAAAAACCAAAAGAGATAGTTGAACTTCCCGAAGAGAAACCTCGGGAAATTGTAACCACTAAGAAGGTGACACGTGTACGTAAAATCAAAGATGGTAAAGTAGTGGAGGACGTACAAACCATAGAGGACGATTCCACGAAACCAGAAGAAACCAGACCGGAAGAGAAACCCCTCGAAATAGTTGAACTTCCCGATGATAAAACCACCGTTGTTACTACCGTTGAAAAAGTAAAACGTATTCGGAAAGTAAAAGATAATAAAGTCATCGAAGATGTACAAATAGAAGACGATTCCGTCAAACCCGAAGAACTTTTTGGGCCCGAGGAAATACCCGAAGAAATCGTCGAGTTCCCTGGTGAAAAACCTCGTGAAATTGTTACCGTGAAGACCATCAAACGTGTTCGAAAAATAAAACGTGGTGAGGTAGTGGAAGACGTTCAAACTGTCGAAGATACCTCTCCCATCGTGGAGGAGGTACCGGAGGAAAAACCTCTGGAAATTGTCGAACTCCCCGATGACACCAAAGTAGTCACTACGGTTAAAACGGTAAAACGCGTTCGCAAAGTAAAAGATGGTAAAGTCGTCGAAGACGTGCAAACCATCGGAGACGACTCACCCAAGATAGAAGAGGTACCCGATGAAAAGCCTCTGGAAATCGTCGAATTACCAGATGAAACAACAAAAGTGGTCACTAAGTCGAAAAAAATAAAACGCGTTCGAAAAATAAAAGACGGTAAAGTCGTCGAAGACGTGCAAACTATCAAGGAAGATTCTACAAAACCAGAGGAGATACCCGAGGATGTACTCCAACCAAGAGAAAAACCTCTCGAGGTAGTCGAATTGCCCGAGGATAAGACCAAAGAAGTCGTCACCAAGAAGACAACTAAACGTGTTCGTAAAATAAAAGACGGTAAAGTCGTCGAAGACGTGCAAACTATCGAGGAAGATTCCACAAAACCAGAGGAGATACCCGAGGATGTACTCCAACCAAGAGAAAAACCTCTCGAGGTAGTCGAATTGCCTGAGGATAAGACCAAAGAAGTCGTCACCAAGAAGACAACTAAACGTGTTCGTAAAATAAAAGACGGTAAAGTTGTCGAAGATGTACAAACCATCGATGACGAAACTACGAAATCCGAGGAAGTGACCGGACCTGAAGAGAAACCAGATGAAATCAAAGAAATTGTAGAATTTCCCGAAGAGAAATCACGGGAAGTGGTGAAAGTTAAAACAATCAGACGGGTTCGTAGAATCAAAGATGGTAAAGTAGTAGAGGATGTGCAGACAGTCGAAGACGACTTCACCAAACCTGAAGAAACACCCGAGGAGCTACCAGGGCCAGAAGATAAACCCATAGAAATTGTGGAATTCCCCGAAGAAAAAACCCAAGAAACTGTAAAGGTTAAAACGATCAAGCGGGTTCGCAGAATCAAAGACGGAAAGGTAATAGAAGATGTGCAAACGTTTGAAGACGATACTACTCCTTTGGATGAAGAAGAAAAACCAAAGGAAGTGGTGAAACCAGAAGAAATACCTTCGGAAATTGTCGAATTTCCTGAAGAGAAACCCCAAGAAATCGTGAAGACCAAAAAGTTCAAACGGGTTCGTAAAATTAAAGACGGAAAGGTAATCGAGGATGTTCAAACTATCGACGACGATTCCTCAAAACCAGAAGAGGTGACTCCGGAGGAAAAACCCCTCCAGATTGTAGAATTGCCCGAAGACAAAACCGAGGAAATTGTGACCAGGAAGAAGGTCAAACGTGTTCGAAAAATCAAAAATGGAAAAGTCGTAGAAGACGTGCAAACGGTTGAGGATGATTCTACAAAACCGGAGGAAATGCCCGAAGACGCTAAACCAGAGGAAAAACCCCTCGAAATCGTCGAATTTCCCGAAGATAAAACTACCGTCGTCACAACGGTACGGAAAGTGAAGCGTATTCGAAAAATAAAAGACGGCGAAGTCGTCGAAGATGTGCAGATCGAAGAAGGTCCTTCCAAACCAGAAGAAATACCCGGACCGGAGGAAAAACCGCTGGAAATCGTCGAATTCCCAGAGGATAAACCCGAGGAAATTGTTACCGTCAAGGCAATAAAACGTGTTCGTAAAATAAAAGACGGTAAAGTGGTCGAAGACGTGCAAACGATTGATGACTCTGCGAAACCGGAGGAAAAACCCCTCGAGGTTGTCGAATTTCCTAAAGATAAAACTACGGTTGTCACAACGGTGAAAAAAGTCAAACGTATTCGAAAAATAAAAGACGGCAAAGTCGTCGAAGACGTACAGGTCGAAGAAGATTCTTCCAAACCAGAAGAAATCCCTGGGCCGGGAGAAAAACCTCGGGAAATCGTCGAATTTCCAGAGGATAAACCTGAGGAAATTGTCACCGTTAAGAAGGTGAAAAGGATTCGAAAAGTAAAAGACGGAAAAGTCATAGAAGATGTGCAAACCGTCGAAGATGAATCTCCTAAGAAAGCCGAGACTCCCGAGGACGTGTTTACACCTGAGGAAAAACCCCTCGAAATAGTCGAATTACCCGATGACAAAACCACCGTTGTCACTACCGTTAAAAAAGTAAGACGTATTCGGAAAGTGAAGGATGGTAAGGTCATCGAAGATGTGCAAATCGACGACGACTCCGTCAAACCCGAAGAACTTTTCGGTCCCGAGGAAAAGCCCGAGGAAATCGTCGAGTTCCCTGGTGAAAAACCTCGTGAAATTGTTACCGTGAAGAAAATCAAACGTGTGCGAAAAGTGAAACATGGTGTGGTAGTAGACGATGTTCAAACCGTCGAAGATGCCTCTCCCGTCGTGGAGGAGGTACCAGAAGAAAAACCTCTGGAAATTGTGGAATTCCCCGATGACACCAAAGTAATCACTACGGTTAAAAAGGTAAAACGCGTTCGTAAGGTAAAAGATGGTAAAGTCGTCGAAGACGTGCAAACCATCGAAGACGATTCACCTAAGATCGAAGAGGTACCTGATGATGTACCCAAACCCGACGAAAAAACTGAAGTAGTCACTACGTCGAAGAAAACAAGACGCGTTCGAAAAATAAAAGACGGTAAAGTCGTCGAGGATGTGCAATTCGTAGATGATTCATGTAAACCTGAAGACATACCTCAAGAAGTTGGTCCCGAGGATACGCCCAAGGAAATCGTCGAATTTCCCGAAGAAAAAACTCAGGAAGTTGTAACGGTGAAAACAACTAAACGGGTTCGAAAAATAAAAGACGGAAAGGTCGTAGAAGACGTTGAAACTGTCGAAGAGGACTCCCCCAAGGTAGAAGAAACGCCAGAGGATAAACCCGACGAGAAACCTTTAGAAATCGTCGAATTTCCAGAAGATAACACCAAAGTAGTCACAACCGTGAAAAAGGTTAAACATATTCGTAAAATAAAAAATGGCAAAGTCGTCGAAGACATCCAGGTCGAAGAGGATTCTTCCAAACCGGAGGAAATTACCGAATTTCCAGAGGACAAGCCTCAGGAGATTACTACCACAAAGAGGGTGAAGAAAGTTCGTAAAATAAAAGATGGAAAAGTAGTCGAGGAGGTGCAAACGGTCGAAGATGACTCTCCCAAAGTAGAGGAGACCCCCGAGGACACCAAACCCGAAGAAAAACCTCTGGAAATCGTCGAATTTCCCGATGACAAAACAAAAGTAATCACGACCGTCAAAACAATGAAACGTGTTCGAAAAGTAAAAGACGGCAAAGTCATCGAAGACGTCCAAGTCGAAGGTGATTTCCCCAAACCCGAAAAAAAAACGATCTCCCCAGAGGAAACACCTTTTGACGAAGAAAAACCCCAGGAGATCGTTACTGTTCGAAAGGTGAAACGGATACGAAAAATCATCGATGGAAAAGTCGTCGAAGATGTAGAAACCGTCAAAGAGGAGGGTTCGGATAAACCGGAGGAACAACCTATCGTCGAATTTCCCGATGAAGAAACGCCTGCAGCTGACACAGAGAAAACCATCGTTCGTAAAACGAGAAAACAGAAAGTTATAAAGGAGAGTACTCAGGTGACGGAAGATTCGACAAAACCGGACGATGTATCGATCACGTTCGACGTCGATGTTTCCGAAGATAGTAAGAAACCAAAAGGTAAACGTATCGACTCGTCGGTTTCCACCGATGAACTTAAACATCCCAAAAAACCAGAGGTCACCGCTGACGTAGATACCGAATCGACTGTTTACGAAAGGAAACCCAAACCTGAGGATGAGGTGAAGGATACTCCCGAAGAAGTTGCGGAGACTACACCAGAAGGTGTACCTATCTATCGTCGTAGACAACCTACGTTACCTAAAACGGAAGAAGGCCCGGTGGAAAAACCCACCGAAGAGAAACCCGAAGAAGAAGTACCTCAGGTAGAAGAGGATCAAACCACGAAAGAAAAACGTACTAAAAAAGTTAAAGTAACGAAAAAGGCCGTGAAAAAAATTGAAACCGAGGAAACGCCCGAAAAACCCTCTGAAGAGGAGATGAAACCCGAAGCAGTGGAGGAGCTACCTGACACCACACCTGAAGGTGTGCCCATTTATCGACGTAGACGACCTACTTTACCTAAAACGGATGAGGCCACCGTTGAAATACCTTCAGAGGAGAAACCCGAGGAGCAGGTGGAGGATGAGCAGGAAACGAAGGAAAAGCGAATTAAAAAGGTGAAGGTTGTTAAAAAGGTCGTGAAAAAGGTAGAAACCGAAGAAACTCCCGAAACTCCTGAGAAACCCTCCGAGGAAGAGATAAAACCAGAGGTCCCGGAGGAGTTACCCGAGACGACACCCGAAGGTGTGCCTATTTATCGTCGCCGAAGACCTACTTTACCCAAAACCGAAGAAGGTCCTTCGGAGAAGCCGTCAGAGGAAAAATCCGAGGAAGCACCGCAGCCGGAAGAAGACCAAGAAACCCGCGAAAAACGAATTAAAAAAGTGAAAGTTATTAAAAAAGTTAAAAAGACAAAATCGCAGGAAATCGAAGATGAAAAACCCGAAGAGGAAAGTAAACCTGAGGTAACGGAGGAATTACCGGACACAACTCCCGAAGGAGTTCCTATTTATCGACGTAGACGACCGACATTGCCCAAAACCGAAGAAACGCCTGCGGAAGAGAAGCCCGAAGAGGTTCCTCAACCTGAGGAAGAAGATGATACGAAAGAAAAAAGTGTCAAGAAAGTTAAAATTGTGAAAAAAATCGTTAAAAAGACCAAAATCGAGGAAACAGGCGGTAAACCAGAAGACGAATCTCAACCAGAGATTTTAGAAGAAGTTCCGCAGGAAGTTTCCCCAGAGGAAAAACCTGAAGAAACACCTCAACCAGAGGAGGATCAGGATACGAAAGAAAAACGCGTTAAAAAAGTTAAAATCGTAAAGAAAATCGTTAAAAAAACTAAAACTGGGGAAACAGACGAAAAACCCGAAGACGAATGTCAACCTGAGGTTTTAGAGGAAATTCCTCAGGAAGTTTCGCCTGAGGAAAAACTTGAAGAAACACCTCAACCAGAGGATGATCAGGATACGAAAGAAAAGCGCGTCAAGAAAGTTAAAATCATTAAGAAAATCGTGAAAAAGACCAAATCGGGTGAAGTAGTCTCAGAAAAACCCGACGAAGAGAGTAAACCCGAAATAATAGAGGAGGCTCCGGTCGAGGAAAAACCAGAAGAAGTTCCTCTGCTGGAGGATGAGCAGGATACGAAAGAGAAACGAGTCAGAAAGGTTAAAATAGTTAAGAAAATCGTGAAAAAAGGCGAAATACAAGAAGTAGATTCTGAAAAACCCGAAGACGAATCTAAACCAGAAATTTCAGAGGAAGGGCCTCAGGAGAAACCTATTGAGGAAGTACCTGAAGAGGTACCTGAGGTAGAAGACGAACGGGATATCAAAGAAAAACGCGTCAGAAAAGTGAAAATAATTAAAAAAGTGGTGAAAAAGACGAAATCCGGCGAAATCGTGTCTGAAACACCTGAAGAAGTGATTCAACCTGAGGAAATCGAGGAAAAGCCCGAAGAAGAGAAACCCGATGAAATACCTCAGGAAGAAGGCGAACAAGAAACGAAAGAAAAAAGAGTCAAAAAGGTCAAAGTAATTAAGAAAATCGTGAAAAAGACCAAATCCGAAGAAAAAGACTCGGAAAAACCCGAAGAAGAAATTAAACCCGAAATACCAGAGGAACTGCCTGAAACGACCCCAGAAGGCGTTCCCATTTATCGACGTAGAAGACCGACGTTACCAAAAACCGAAGAAGCTCCCGAGGTACAACCTGCCGAAGGAGCTCCCGAGGAACTACCTCAAGTCGAAGACCAACAAGACACGAAAGAAAAACGTGTCAAGAAAGTCAAAGTCGTCAAGAAAATCGTGAAAAAGACTGGGACCGAAGAAGTTCCAGATTCACAGGTCGAAGATGTCGACTATGAAAAACCTGTAGAAGAGGTTAAACCCGAAATTCCGGAGGAGTTACCCGAAACAACACCCGAAGGTGTGCCCATTTACCGACGTAGACGTCCGACTCTACCGAAACCAGACGAGTCTCCTGAAGAGGTTGTCAAACCGGTTGAAGAAACTGAGCAACCCGAAGAGAAACCAAAATCCTCTACTAAACCTACCGAAGAACAACCTAAATTCGACTTTGGACTGGATTACTCTCGTAAATTCCCCGCTAAACCGAAACCTGCTCCTAAAGAAGTTGAGCAACCGAAACCCGAAGAACAACCCAAACCTTACAGTTTGGGATTGGATTATTCGCGCAAAGGCCCCAAAAAATCCGATAAACCTGATCAACCGGTAAAACCAACGGAAGAAGTACCAAAACCAGAACCCAAAGAAGAAAAACCTGGTTTCGGTTTAGATTACACTCGTAAAACGACAAAACCTACCAAGGTAAAAAGTACACCTGAATCTGAGGAAGGACCCAAAGATGATGCAAAACCTACTGATGAAGTAGTCGAAAAGCCAAAACCTGAGGAAACCATCGAAGAGAAACCCGAAACACAAGAAGACGATACGCTAAAAAAGAAGCGTAAGAAAATCGTCAGAAAACAGGACAAGGTTACCGATGAGAAAGACCTAACAGAGAAACCCGATCAGCCCGAAACTCAACCAGAGGTCGCCGAGGATGATACCGAAGAAAAACCTTCTACTGATAAACCATCGAAATCGAAACCCACCAAAGAACAACCTGAAGAAGGTGGTTTCAAACCTTTGAAAATTGGCAAAGGTAGAATTCCTCAGGAGAAATTCGAACTGGAGCAAGTGCATTTGAAACCAATCCCTAAGAAGGCCATTACATCCGAAGAGGAAACTCCATCCGAAGATGTTGACGATCTGAAGCCGAAATTGCATAAGTCCAGGAAATCATCTCATGATGTGGGTGATTTCGAAGGAAAACCAGTGGTATCGGTGCCTTCGCAAGATATTGGCGATTTTCCCGAATCCGATGATATGCGTCCTGACTCCGAAACTCCTCTGGATAAGAAAGAGAAACCTGAGAAAAGGAAGAAAATCCGCAAAGATCGTCCATCTGATAAAAAGCCCGATATCGGCGAGGATGAGGAAAAACCTAAAGATAAGCCCGACCAACCGGTTTTGGAGGTTTCGCCTGAAGATGAATTAAAACCTCGTAGTGTTTTGGAAAAACCAGAAAAACCTCTTAGCGAGGTCGAAGATGTACCGAAAGAAAAACCAGACACAGAAGTCGAGGAAGACGAATCTACAACCGAAAAGGTTCCTCTTTATCGTCGTAAAAAACAACCTAAAAAAGTGAAAAAATCCAAAGCACCCGGAGAAGAGGCACCAGAAGAAGAGAAACCCGAAGAAATAATCGAATGGCCCGATAAAGCTCCAAAACTTAAACCAATCCCGTTGGAAATCACAGAGGTCAAAGCGCAAAAAGTCAAACCCGGTCCTACTCCTCAGGTACCTCAATTCGCCACCATCAAATTGCGAAAAGCTTCGATGCCAGCGAAAAAAGAAATAGAAAGCATGATTGTGCCTAAGGTGCAATTGAAAAGTAGAATTACACATTTCGAGTGGCCCCCGTCTTTACATTTTGCTACCATTAGTATCCTACCTGAGGTGTTTGTCGATAACGGAATCCTGTCGAGGAATTATGTCGAAGCTATGACTGTAAAACGTACCAAACGCAGGAAATTCAAACCGACCGATTTCGTCGAAATGCCCCTCGAGAAATTCGAACCATTCCCGAAACCGGAAATAAGTGAGAAACCAGAAAAGCCGCAGCCGGAGAAGCTCGCCAAAGAGAAACCGGAGAAGGTTGCCCCCGAAGAGGAGCAACCCAAACCGTTGAAAATTGGCAAAGGCAAAGTTCCCGAGGAAAAAGATGAAAGAGAAATTGTAAAACTAAAGAAGATCCCGGAGAAACCTCAAAAACCAGAGGAAGAGGCTCCAGAGAAAAAGAAACCTCTGAAGCCGACTACGGAAATTCCATCCAAACCGGCTGACGACTACGAGCTAAAATTGAAACCAGAAGGTCCTCTGGATACTGGCGAAATACCAGACTTCCCAACTCGAGAAGGGCCCACACCGGAAGAGACAGATGTCGACAAACCAACCGAAAAGAAAAAACGACCTAAAAAAGAAAAACCGCTCAAACCCGAAGAAACTCCAGAAGATCGGGAAATTGTCCCCGGTGTGCCCAAACCTCGGCCTGAAGAAGAAGACCAGGATATTAATTTGAGGAAAAAACAAGGTCCCAAACCAGAAGAACAACCTGAGAAAATCACCTTGAAACCGATACCCAAAAAGAAACCCGAAATCGAGGAAAAACCGAAGGAGCCTTCGATGGTGAAACCAAAACCATTCGATGTCGAACGTCCGGAGGAAGAATTGAAACCCAAAAAATTCAAAGACACTCCGGATAAGAAAAAGAAAACGCGTAAGAAGCGCCCAGAGGATTCTACACCTACTGATGTTGAAGGTGAAGAGCAACCTGAGGAAGAAGTACCCGTTGACGAAGGGGAAGTGCCGGAAGAAGAGGTTCCGGAAGAGGCACCAGAAAAGGGGCCCTTTAAAGAATCTGATGATAGCATCATTTCCGACAAGACCCCGTCTGTTGTCGAAGAAGAGGTTGTAAAACCGAAACCACTCGACAAAGACGATAAACCCGAAGACGAGGTTCCATCAGAGGGTAAAGTTCCCGGTAAGAGGAAAGTAATAAAGAAAATAAAAAGGAAGAAACCTCGCGAAGGCGAACAACCGGAAGAAGAAGAGGAACAACCTGAAGAAGAGCAACCAGAAGAAAAACCAAAGAAACCTAAACCCGAGTTACAACCTATTTCTTTGGAACGAGGAGAGGTTAAACCTACCAAACTCAAAGTAACTGAACCCGAAAACGCTCCATCCTTCGCCACAATTAAACTGAAGAAGGCTCCTGCCAAACCAAGACCAGAAATAGAATCAACCACTGTACCCAAGGTACTCCTCAAAAGTCGTATTCAACGTTTTGATTGGCCTCCTTCGTTGCATTACCTGGTCATCACCCAAATGCCCGAAATCTTCATCGATAATGGTATCTTATCGAGAAACTACGTCGAAGCTATGACCGTCAAGAAAACCAAACGTCGTAAGTTCAAACCCACCGAGAAAGTTGATGTTCCTCTGGAGAAATTCGAACCCTTCCCTGCACCGGAAAAACCCGAAGTACCGGAGAAACAACCGATAGAAAGACCTAAACCCGAGAAACCAACTAAACCTTCTCCCGAGGAAGAACAACCTAAACCGTTGAAAATCGGTAAAGGTAAAATCCCCGAGGAGAAGGATGATCGGGAGGTTGTGAAATTGAAGAAGATCCCAGAGAAACCTCAAAAACCAGAGGAAGAGGTTCCAGAGAAAAAGAAACCTCTGAAGCCGACTCCGGAAATTCCATCTAAACCTGCTGACGACTACGAATTGAAATTAAAACCGGTCGGTCCATTGGATACTGGTGAAATCCCTGATTTCCCTGGTAGAGAAGGACCAACGCCGGAGGAGACCGATGTCGACAAACCGGTCGAGAAGAAGAAACGCCCGAAGAAGGAGAAACCCGCTAAGCCCGAAGAAGTCCCTGAAGACAGGGTCATCGTTCCCGGCATACCGAAACCTAAACCGGAAGACGAAGATAAGGATATCAAATTGCGGAAGAAACAAGGTCCTAAACCGGAAGAACAACCGGAGGAAATAACGCTAAAACCAATACCCAAGAAACAACCCGAAGAAGAAGAAAAACCCAAAGAAGTATCTTTGGGTAAACCAAAACCAGAGGATATCGAACGTCCGGAAGAAGACCTAAAACCGAAGCACTTCAAGGATAAACCAGAAAAGAAAAAGAAACCGAAACCGGTAAAACCCGAAGAGAAACCGGAATTACAAGCGGTTCCCGCTGAAGAAAGTATTCCAGCCGTGACCACCCTTTCGTTACCTCGAAGACCTTCCGAGGTAGCGCAACCACTGAAACCGGAGATAACCGAGGTCGAGGAAGACAAGGAAGTTGCGCAGCATGAACTAACCATCGAGACGATCTCGAAGAAGCGCGTACCTCAAGAGATCGAATTCGACAAACCATTAAGCGACTTGGAGATCATCTCGATGAAACGGGTCACCAAAGTTATCGAAAAAATACCAGATGAGGAGATCCGCGAAGATATCGACTTGAAGGAGGAAGAAACCGTCATCGAGTCTTCGACCATTCGCGAATACAAAGCTCCTCGTTTCGTCAAACCCATCCAACCGGTCATCTGCGAATCTACGCAACCCGCTTTGTTCACATGTAAAGTGGAAGGTTCGCCTAAACCAGAGATCACGTGGATGTTTAACAATCAGGAGCTAGTGTCTAGTGAGAATTACACGATGACCGTGTTGGATAACGTGGCCACGCTGGAGATCGTGACCCCTAAGCCGGAACATATCGGTATTTATTCCTGCAAAGCGTCCAATATTGCTGGGACAGCGGTGTGCAGATCGAATTTGCAGATTTTAGGTATTAATGCAACCGATGATGTGTGGTTTTGGCGTCGGAATTTACCGCCTGTCACGTGATTGATTTTTTTCACCGTGTTTATTAATGAATTTTCTGTTTTCAGATGTTTTCGAGCTTCGAGTTGAGCTTGCCAGAGTTGACTTTGCATGTTGCATGTTGCTTGTTGCTTTTTGATTAACGCTTGTTAGATTAATGTCACCTTTTCCCAATTTTTACGAAGCACTTATGTAATTGGAAATATTTGATTTACGAGGTCGCTAATTCTTGATCGAATTGATTGCAGAAAAAGAAGAATCCGGGATTGCTCCGGAGTTCACTGAACCCCTGAAACCGCAGATCGCCAAACCTCACGAGGTGACTAAACTTCGAAGCGTAGTGGTCGGTAAACCGGTCCCGGTTGTGAAATGGTATCGCAACAACGAAGAGGTTGTCCCAGATGACCATCATGAGTTGGTATATGATGAGACAACCGGCGAATCTGTGCTCACGATTAGTGACACGTCGCCATTGGACGAATGCGTGTATACGGTAGAAGCTGTGAATACCTTTGGAAAGGCGAAATGCAGAGCGAATGTTGTCTTGAGTAAGTGTCGGATAGTGGAAGGACGAAGGTGCTGGTAGAAATGTCGACTCATCGTGGATATCTGCGTAGGTAAAGCTATCGTATTCGAAAAACCGGTCACATACGAAGCGCCCAAAATCATCAAACCGTTGGAGGCGTTGATTGTGGAAAAAGGAACGGATGTTACGTTAGAAGTGGAATTCACCGGTTTGCCCAAACCGAAGGTGGAGTGGTTTAGGAATGGCAAAGAGATCACGAATGTTGAGATCATCACGACCGAAACGAAAACTACGATTATTATCAAGAAAATCACCAAGAAATCCAGCGGCAAGTACGAAGTTAGGGTTTCAAATGAAGGAGGAGAAGCTAAAACCTCGGCTTCACTTCAAGTAGTTGGTAAGTATCCGGAGACGTGTGAGCCTGCGGCATCGAGATGTTATTTTATTACTTCTCCGCAGAACATAAAGATAAAACGGACGATGTCCGAGCGCCTCGTTTTATTCAACCCATTCGACCTCAAACCGTCCCCGAAGAGGAGGTCGTTATTATGGAGGCAATCGTAGAATCATCGCCTCTTTGCTCATTCCAGTGGTTCCACGATAACATTCCAATTAAGGTTGGTACCTGAAATACTCCCGAAACCTTGAGTAAACGGTGTCAAATCTATTAAACGTTTTCATCTTGCAGTCGAGTATCGAAACGCGTATCACTACCGAAAACAACCATTCCATTTTAGTAATTCCTAAACTAACGAAACCGGAAACCGGTAATTACACGTGTAGAGCAGAGAACGTCTGCGGTTCCGTGACATGTACGGCCTCTGTGTCCATTCTCACCGATTGGGAAATCACCGAGGACCTGACAGCTCCTCATTTCGTCGTCAAACCGCAAATCGCCAAAGTAATGGATGGACAACCTGTTACGTTCACGTGTCAAGTACGTGTTTAATGTTACAAATATTTGAGTACACGTGTAATAATGGCTTTTCCACGTGTCGCTTTAGGTGGCCGGTAAACCGACGCCGTTGGTTACCTGGTATCATAATAATCAACCGGTAACCGAAACCAAAGATACCATGATATATCAGGATAACGAAGGCGTATGTAAATTAGCCATCAACGAGGTGTTCCCCGAAGACGAAGGGCAATATACATGCGAAGCGGTCAATGCTGTCGGAGAGGCTGTATGCTCCACGTCGCTGATAGTCGATGGTAAAGTGAATTTTGAACTGTTGAGAGGGCTAAGAGTCGCCTTCCCTGGGGTTTATTACTCCGACACGTTTTTTAAAAGATTCCAAAAAGGTTTTGGGTTCTCTTGGTATGAGTTTGTTTGCGTAATATCGACGTCGTTATTATTTAAAAATAATATTCAAGGTTTGGAGGAAGAAGAGACGAGGTTAAACGTTAATTAATTTGTTTAAAAAACTTTGAGCAGTTTAATGACGTCATCGTTGGTTGAGCGAAAATTTGTATTAGAAAATGTGAGGGGGAGGGGGCTTAAACGTGAATTAATTTGATTTATGATGTACTTGAATTGATGAAAAACTCGTTTAGATGAACAAAGATGGGGAAAACGTTGATGCTGTGATTTTTTAAGGCCCTTGGATCATTTTATATCGTGCTGGAAATCGTTGATGACGTCATTCGTTCGATTTTGTATTTATGTGATGACGTCATTATTTGTTTTAAAAATATTCTTGGTTTTACTTTTAGTGTGACAATTTAATGAAAACGTTGTTGATGAGAGCCCCCCCCCCTCCACTTGAGTAAATGAGCCAAAAATTATTTATTTAGTCAAGTATGTTTAATTTTGAATAATTTTGAAAAATTGAAGGATTTTTTTATGCAATTTAAAATATAAAAATTATTTTTTGAAAATTATTTTCGTTTGTTCAGATTTTTTTGAATATTTTTTTCTGCAAGTTTTTAATAATTTAAAAAATTATGGAAATTTTTTCTTAATTTCAATCAATAAAACGAAATATAGCGACTCAAAATTTTTGAATGTTTTATCGGTTTTAAATGTTTCAACTTGACAACTTTTTTGATTGAAATTACCAATAAAAATTTTGTGCTTAAAATTTTAAACTTGCGAAATTTGGTTTTAGGCGAATATATTTCTTGTAATTATTCAATTTAACTGGAATTTTTTGTAAAACCAACGATTTTCTGGCTCAAATTTGTTCAGACATGAAAATTTTCAAAATAATTAAATAATTTCATTTTTTATTTTAATTTTGAATTTTCCCTGAAGATTTTTGAATTTATGAACGTACTTTTGTGGCATAAATAATAATTTAATTTCATTTAAGGTTAAAAAGTCAAATCAGTACATTCGCAACAAAAATATGTAAAAAAATTTTTTTTTCAATTCAATTAAAAAAAAAATTGGTAAAAATTGTTTATGTTGATTTTCCGATAAAAAAAAAATTGGTAAAAATTGTTTATGTTGATTTTCCGAACATTTAAAAAATTTAAAAATACCAAATAAAATGAAAATTCGTGACAATTTTCGAAATGACGATTGACGACAGGAATATGCGGTCAATACTTGAAAATTTCGCGTAATTTTCTGTAATGAAAAAAAAAATGATTTCAAAACATAAACGATGAATCATGAATCGAGCTACTGCATGAAAATGATAAAACGATAAAACATTTATGATAAATCAATTCGACGGAAAAGGCGATAAAGAAATTAGATAAAAATACAAACGAAAAATAACGTACAAATTCTACGAAAAAAAAAAAATCAGATATCACAATCTATTTTTTTGTACAGCTTATGAATACGTTCCCGATTCAGAAATAGCTTCGATCACGGTACCGACGTCTCTGTTACTAGCAGCACAAAGCGAATCCGAAGAAGATCTTTTAATGGACAAGGTAAGACCATCGTGTTTTATTAGCAGATTCGCTACGAAACCATTGTATGTATCGTGTATGTTTCATCCTTCAGGATTACTTATCCGAAGTGCCCGAAGAAGTGGAAACCGATTATGGTCTCGCGCCGCAATTCATCCAACCCCTCGAAGAAGTCACGCCGGTTGAGGAAAACGACGAAGTGAGGTTAACGGTGAAGGTAACCGGTCAGCCGAAACCGGTGGTGAGGTGGTTCGCGAAAGATAAACAAATCGTGCAGACATCGGAAATTACCATTATCGAAGAAGAAGAAGTTATCACGTTGGTTATCAAGAGAATGAAACCAGAATATGCGGGACCAATTACGTGCGAAGCTCATAACGAATTGGGTGTCATAAGCACCAGCACTGTCCTTAATTTCCCCGGTGAGTTGAGTCGAAGGGTGATTTTGAAGATGAGTTTGAGGTCGTGAAGGATGTTTTATACGTGATTGTTAATTTTTCAGCAAACGTGGTGGAAATTGTGGTAGTACGAGATAATTTCTTTTTCCCTTTATCCTCGTTCCTTTGCGATAATTCCTTTTGGTGTTTTTGTGTGTTTGTGTGAACGAGAGAGTGCAAATATCTAATGTTTTTTCTCTGGTGTTGGCAGGTATCGTCGGCACGAAAGAGTACAGGAAACCGGAATGGGTTACGCAAATGGAAGAGTCGAAGGCAAAACAACAAGGTAGTATGGAGGAAATGCTTTACGATAGTTTGGATTGTATTGCGCGAAGTACCTCGGACGTCTATCGTGCTCCGGCGGACACGTTGTCGTCGTGTAACGCTTCGTTTGAATTGATTAACGAGTCGTCGTCGCCGGATCCGGATCGCGGCCGATTTTACGACCACCACGGGAGCGATTTCGGTAGCTACAGGGTTAACTCGAGCTTCCATCTTTTGCCTCCGATCGAAGAAAGCAGCGAGCCGTCGAGTAGCGGGTCGTCGTCGACGTCGCATGTCGAGACGTACATGAGGTCGTCGTCGTGTCACGATATACCGGATACCGCATCTTTCGATGATTTCTCCGGCGCCGATTACGCCCAGAGATGTCACACGTACCCGAAACGCTCGAAGAATGTGAGGATTAATTACGAGTTGACCGATAATCGCACGTTGTATCCGTTGGAGCCGAGGGAGATCGATCCGGCGGCGTATTTTCAACTGCATACCGTCGATAGTCAGGAGGAATTGCAGGAGTTTTTGTTGCTCGAGAGTCAATGTATGTCGAACGAAGGCGGCCTGTCGGCTGCGTTTTGCGACGACGCGGGTAAGTTGCGTGTATCTAACAAGAGATCGGCGTGTTGAATCCGTGGAGGGTTTTTGGTGGGAAGTAAGAGCACGGTTCAACAGCCCGTCTCGCTAGGTTGCATAACTTGTGTGGTTTTCCGCGTGTAATTAATCCGTGTGCGATAATTTTGTTCGTTAGAAGGATGATCGACGTTGTTCGCTATTTTTGTAACGATTCTAGTCATTTTGTAAGTACCGAGGTATTTGTGTTTGATGAGGCAAAGCGTGGTATTGTTTGTAATGGTTTTTCTTCGTGTATTGTTCACCAGCTACTCAAAAAGTACCTACATTTGTGAAAAGTTTGAAAGACGTTCGTGCCCTTGAAACCGAAGAAGTTATTTTCGAATGCGAATTCACCGGAAATCCCAAACCAGGTTTGAAAGGGTATTTTTCACGTTGGAATTGCATCGACTATCTCCTCACCCTTTGAATTCCCTTGACCTAGATATTATCTGGTATCACGATGACAAAATAGTTCAGCCAAGTGAAAACGTGAAGATCAGAATTACGGAAGATAAAACCATCCTGACGATTAAGCGAACCACGATGGAAGACTCCGGCGTGTATATCTGCAAAGCGACCAGTAATATTGGACAAGCGGTTACCAAAGCGAAATTAAGCGTTACCAGTAAGTAATACTGGATTTTGAGAATTTCAAAAAATATCATATATAACGAGCTCATCCCCTCCCCCTTTCTATTGTTTTTTTTCCTTTGGATTGTTTATTTCGTTTAAACGCGTCGTATTTATTTATTTGCAGAAGATAAACGAGACCTTTCTGAGCATTCCATGACCGAAGAAGAAGAAGAAAAGAAAGAAGTAAAGAAAGTGAAAAAAGTAAAGATCGTGAAAAAGAAGAAATTAAAAGAAAGCAAATCGAAGTAATTACAATAGTTTCATTTAAACAATAATTATCAGAAAAATTTGGATTTTTTTCTGTTTTTTTTTTTTGGTCTAATATTAGATCGGAAGAGGAAATTCAACCGGATTTCGAATCAGTCAAACCATTCGAAGAAGTAAAAGAAGAGGTAAATAGAAATTATATAAAAACGCTATTCTGCCCAATCCGGTCGTATTTCAATTAATTTATCGTTTACTTGAAAAGGCTAAAGCGGACGTAATCCTATCGCCACTGGAACCGGTCACCGTCTCCGGTGTAATTTCGAGTAAACAAGTCGACGAAAAGAGCACCGAAGCCGTTCCGACGGACAAAGCGGACTTGGTGGTATCGCCGGAAGAACATATCTCCGTTTCGGAAACAGTGCCCACAGACTCGACGAAGGATATCAAACAGGAAGAAGTGGTCAAAGAGTACGTTCGGGTGAAACATACGAAAAAGCGAGCCACGGTTGTGTCACAGGTTGAGACGTCTCCGGCGGTCGAGCCCCTCGACGAAAGCAAACCAACCGAAGAGGTGGCTAAACCCAGTGAAGAAAAACCCAAGAAGAAGGTTAAAGTTACGAAACCAGTGGTGCAAACCAAAGAAGTGGAGGATATATTGAAACCGTTACATGTGGAAGAATTCGGACCTGGTGAACAACCGATGAAGGAGTTGGCAACCGTTGGTGTATTGTTGCGTAAAGGCGTTTCGGTCGAAGAGGTATGTCCAAAGTGATTTCGCTTCGGTATTCGATATTCGAACGTGATTTTTGTCCGTTTATAGGTGTGTACATTATACGATACGAAGGAATTCCCGGCCTTGCGAACGGCTCCGGCTCAAGCGGCTATGGTGCAGTTGGTGGAACGAGAGGGATACACGTCGTTGATCTCGGAGGTCTTCATCGAAGAGACGACCGTAGACGAAACACTCACCAAGGTGTTCCAGGCGTTTTTACGTATGATCGAATTGAAACATTCCACCGTCGAGGAAATTTTACCGTTATTTGTTGCCGAAGATTTCGTGCCGGCGCCGTGGGAGACGGAACACGCGTCGCAGGTATGTTCAACGTGGAAATGAGGCGAAAAGTGGGAATTCCTTTTACTTGGGTTTTACATTTTCACGTTTTTGTAGGTGGTTACCGAATATCACGACGGAAAAGTCGAGATTACTCATACGTTCACTCAAGGTAATTTATGATCTTTTTCGCGGAAGATTTTTATTGCATGTTTTATTCATCTTTTGTATATTTTTAGAAACGAAACAAGTCGATAAACATAAACGAAAAGTAAAGCAGGAGGAAAAAACAATCGAAGGTAAATTTTATTTGTTTTTATTTGTATTTCGACGCAGTAGTAATCCGAGTAACTTGGTATTTATTTTGAAACACGGCGATGATGACAAAATTTATTCATTCGATGAGTAAAAATCATGGAGGAAATTTTTAGCGAAAGGGGGAGGGAGGATTGAGAATGAAAAATTTGTACTTGAGATTTGCCATTTCGCGGATCATTTGGTAACAATGATTTTTTGTCGTCAGCTCATCCTATTTGAAGTAGTTATTAATGATTTACTAATTATCGTGTTGGCAATTTTCTTCTTTTGAAAGAAAACAATATTTTCGAATAATTATGGAAGTACGTGTACGTAGTAAATCTAATTTTACGTGGGAAAATGTCATTTA
The DNA here is from genome assembly GCA_003261595.1 of Maconellicoccus hirsutus. Lineage (NCBI taxonomy): Eukaryota > Metazoa > Arthropoda > Insecta > Hemiptera > Pseudococcidae > Maconellicoccus > Maconellicoccus hirsutus. The sequence goes on along the minus strand of QBDW01005713.1, from coordinate 39,090 downwards.
AGGAAGGTAGCGTCGAAGTTGTCGTACGATGGTGTTAATTTCAAGAGGAACTTGAAGTAATACTGGAAGGAGGAGGGGGTTAAGTTAACATTGTTAGAAATTTTACTCCATTTTTTCGTTTAAAAAAAATTTATAAAAAATTTTAGTAAAAAAATTATGTAAAATTATGAGAAAAAGTAAAAATTGCGAAAAATTTTGTAAAACTTAAAAAAATTAAAATTCTGTAAAATTAATTTCAAAAAAATAAAAATTTAGTTTGATTTATAAACGATTTTTGGGATAAATTTTGAACAAAGTGATTTTTTTTTAATTGTATTATTGAGAAAAATTTTCTGCAGGATTTTTGCACGCTGAAGTTGCATTTTTTACACGTTGTAAATGAACTCGTGTATTTCTTTTAATTGAAAAAACCCCTATTTTTGGCGATTTTTTTTTGAATTTGTTTATAAAATTTTTATGGCTTTTTATTATTTTAAAATCTGTAATTTTTACAATTTTCTACTCAAGTTTTTAAAAAACGCCATTAAAAGAAATTTAAAAATTGCGAAAAATTAATTTCAAAAAAATAAAAATTTAGTATGATTTATAAACGATTTTTCGAATGCATTTTGTACAAAAAAAATGTTTTTTTGTTTTCAAAAAGCCTATTTTTAGGGATTTTTTTTTGATTTTCGATTTTTTCTTAATTCGTTGATAAAATTTTTATGGCTTTTTATGATTTTTCCTCAATTTTCTACTGAAGTTTTTAAAAAATACCATAAAAAGAAATTTAAAAATTGCGGAAAATTACGTAAAATAGTAAAAAAAAAATTAAAAAATGCGTAAAATTAATTTCAAAAAAGTAAAAATTTAGTATGATTTATGAATGATTTTTCGGTTGCATTTGGTATAAAAAAAAATTTTTTTGTTGTTGAAAAACCTATTTTTGGAGATTTTTTCTGAATTCGTTGATAAAATTTTTAGGGCTTTTTATGATTTTTCCTCAGTTTTCCATTCAAGTTTTTTAAAAATACGATTTTCACAGAAAAAGAAACGTTAAATTTTATTTTACGTGCTTTATCGGCGCCGAATTAATTTCCAGTCGATATAATTTATAAAAAATATACCCTGCTCCCCCTCCCCTCCCTTCTACCCTAAAAATGCCAACATCGAGCTTTTTTGATTGGCTATTGTAGGTTATACGTGTTGAAAAAGCCGTAAGCTTAGCGACTTAATGGTATTTTGAAGTATACATATATTTTTTGACATTATTCACTTCGAAGTGAACCGTGTTATTTAATATTGGTAATTAATAAACGATTAATTTACATAATTTAGCAATACAAGACACCAGTGCACCACACAAGCAACATATTTTCTCGTTTTTTTTTTCGTTTTTTGTTGCGGCTAACTAATGAAAAATTATCTTCGTGTACGACGAAGATGCTTTGAGCTTATATCGTAGTGATAATAATTGTGATTTGTTTTTACTCGATTTAATCGCTTATCAGTGTGTTTTCTATTTCAAGAATTTTACCGTTAACTCGTTTAACGAGCTTGACTCACGCCATTGGTAAGTGCTTTTTGTGATTAATCGTTTGCTAACGTATTTTAATTAGAGTTAATTGTTAGAATATCTCGTATTCTTATTGGAGCGTGCTTCTTTTTGAGAGGCGCTCGTGTGCGTTGACTTGTGAAGTCTCGAAAGAATATTCTTCTATGTTCTCGCCACTAAATATACTTCCGCTAAGACGTGAAAGTGTTTTGCAAATCGAATACATTCTGCCGCCATTCTGCAACTTTTTCTGTCTCTATGTCTTTTCGTCTTCTAGTGATTATTTTCAACGATTTTTGATGTATTGTATCGAGTTTTTTTCTCTATTGCTTTCTCTATATTTTAAGTCTAGCGTTCTATCTCTGGTCTATATCTTTTATAACAATTCACGCTATTTTCTATTTAATCCGGTTTGATCTGCTGAGCTGTTGATATTCGCTGGATAGTGTCGTCGTTAGGCGCGCTTACGACTTACGACGGTGTTCGGACACTGGTGTCGCGATGGTGGCGTCGTTGGGCGAGATGTATTTATGGATTTTGCGTTTTTTACCTTCTTCCCCGCAGAAAGCCTCGTACAGGAAGAAGACGATCGGCAAAAAACCACCATCACGGAGATCACCGAAGAAGAAGATACGACGGTTGATACCTCCGAAGGTATCGTGACGCAGCCTCGCGAAGACGACGTGAAGGAAACCGAAGAGGAAGTGGTGGAGGAGACGCGTAAAAAAGGTAAAAAGAAGAAACGCGTTGATACCGAAGAGGAAACTATCGTCACCGAAGAGACGACGGGCAAAAAGAAGACAACCGAGACGGAAATCGAGGAGATCGTGCAAGAAGAAACGAGTAAGAAGCCGAAGAAAACCAAGAAGAAGCGTACCGACGTCGTCGAAGAAGAGGAAATTGTCGTGATCGAAGAACAAAAACCCAAAGATGTCGAAGAGGAGGAAGAGGAAATCGTGGAAGAGCGTGAGAAACGCGTGAAAAAGAAGAAAACGCTGAAAATCCGCCACGGAGTCAAAGACGAACTGGAAGACGACGAGATCACCGATTTCGTCACCTATCCAGATACACCCACGAAATGTATCCCCGTCCAGATACCCAAGCAAGTGGGCGAAATAGTATCCGAAGCTAAGATAAGCCATGTACCTGATAAAGAGGATGTCTTCGGACAAAGCACCATCAAGGTTATTCCTCGACAAGTGGCTACTCAAAGTATAACGCAAGGTGTCGAAAAAGAAGAGACATCGGTGCAGAAGGCGCCAACCTCCGCGAAAGCCGATGTAACCATCGATTCAAAAGAACCCATTTCTATCGACCAACCCGATACCAAAGAAGAAGTACAGAGGTTGAAACCGGACGCGAAACCGGAAACGAAAGAAGCCGCTGGTACGTTGATTCCAACCGAAGGCGTCTCGGTTACCGAGACCACCGCTATAGATGATGTGGAGAAATTCGACAAAGACGCTGTGAAGCGGGATAACGCCCAATTTAGCGTGAGCCCTATGGAGGCAAAATTAATCACCGAAATCGAGACCGACCTGAAGGAGGGTGTCGTGCCTGAGCAAGTAAAACCGGTTATGAAAACCGCTCACGAAGAGTTCACGTTGAAAGAAAGCGTGACGGTGACGGAAGTAAATGAAAGCTCCGTCGAGGATAAATTCACCCCCGGTGAGACCTCTGTGTCGCATGTTACCGTTGAAGTACCCGGAGTCGAGTCGATATCCGTGCAGGAGGTCTTCACAGAGACCAAACCCCAGAAATACTACCCGGAAATTATCGTTCCAACGGAAGTCGCCCAAAAATCGGTGATACCTTTGGGTCAAACAGCGATGTCGAATATAACGCAACCCCAAGAAAAAGAAGAAACTTTGACCCTGGGTAAGCACCCGGCCGAGCAAACGGTCAAGGTGGACGTGACCTCGGGTGAATCTTTGCTTGTAACTGAGATGAACGTGAACGAAAGCGAGTTAGATTTGACCACGGCCAGGATACCCGATCAGATGCACGTCACCGAGAACTACATCACCAACAGAAGCGTCGAGATTAGCCTCGTCCAAAGCGAGCAAACCGAAGAAGCGTTGAAATCGCCAATCAGCCAAGAGTCCAAAGCGGACTTCGACATATTGCTGCAAGAATCCGTGTCCACGTCGCTGGTGCAAACCGGCGAAACGGAGGAATCGATAGTGATCGAGAAACCAGACACGAAGAGCACCACCGAAAGTATATCCTGCCTGGAGACATCCACTATTACCGAGACATTGCTTCATGAAACCGAAAAGAACCTCGAAGCTGATGAGAAACCAACGCAGATTTATCCTCTGAGCAGTATGCTACCTACAGAGCATATCGTCGTGATGGAGACGAACGTCGGCGAGACGCCCGCTGATTTCGCGGATACTCTGAAGTATCCCACCGAAGACGCGTCGTCTTCGTTTTCCACTCTCGAAGCGAAACAGATCTGCGATACATTGGTGCAAGAAAGCGAAACACCGTTGGAGGTGCGAGAGCCGAGTAAAGCGTCGGCGTTGGACGAGACGATACCTCAACAGGAGGTTACCGTGTTCCAGACAACTGTTGCCGAGAAAGAGGACCTTTTGAAATTGCCGGAGATGCCGGAGAAGCATAAAGGTAAAAAGAGCCCCGACGTGCCAGTACATTCGTTAGTCGTCGAAGAGGTCGCGCCCGAAATAGTGGCCAAAGATTTCGATAAATTTGAAGCCTCCAAGGCGCAAGCTAAAGTAGAGCAGGAGGCCCTCAGCGAAGTTGTCGTCGAACAGACGATGCACTCTGAGGATACGACCACTTGCGAGACGACCAAACCGGACACGAAGACGGCATATTTAACGGTCCTCGAGAAGGAAGGTATCGATGTCATCGAAACCGTTAGCACGGATAAGGAGAAGGAATACGTGCCCGGTACCAAAGCGGACGAGTTTTACGCTGAGCAAACTATCACCACGCAGAAGGTAATTGTGACCACCGAAGTGAAGACCGACGATGACCTGCCGACCTTTACCGGAGATACGCCCGATACTAAGAAGGCCATCGTCAACCAGGAGGTTCAACAAAGCGTCGAGGTGACTGATATCTTGCCATCGGATAAAGAGAAAGATCTACCTAAAGAGGTCGCTCCCGAAGAAAAAACCGCCATTGTTGATACCGACGAGAACGTCAGCGTGAATGTCTTCGAAGTCACCATTACCGACAAAGAAAAAGATATAGAGAAAGAGACCGCAGCTGAGGTCAACGCGCAGTTGTCCTTCAGTGGTCAAACAACCGCTTTGAAGAGTGAAACTTTACCAAGCGAGAATATATCCGAATTGGATGTCGATAAACCCAAATCAAAGAATGCTCTATTAAGTAGTAACTTGTTAGAGGAGGTCGAAGTCACCGAGACAACGGTATCCGAATCGGAGAAAGATTTGGCCAAAGACAAACAACCAATTAGTGACAAAGCCGAAGTTACCATTAAAGAAGAAAAAGAAGTCACCGTCACGGTAGTTGTGTCCGAAGACAAAGAAGCTCAACTGAAAGATTTCGAACGTCCAGAAGACAGAACAGCTCAGTGCTCTTTTAGCGGACAAGAAATCGCTCAAAAAGAGGAGATCGTCACTGGTGTAGAACTGGATGATTTCAAACCGCAGAAAGTAGATCAAGATCAGGCTGCGGTAAAGCACGATCTCAACCCGTCGTTGATATCCACCGAATCATTCGTGACCGAATCCGAGAGTTATTTCGATGATAAACCTACCCCCGAAAGTAAAACAGCCGATGTGGAGATGGAGAAATCGGTGACCTTGAGCGTTACTCAAATTAGCGCCATAGAACAAGAAACCCCGGCTAATATTACAACTCCGGAGTTGAAATCAGCTTTGCCGAATGTTACTCCGAACGAACCAACCGTCGTGTCGGAAGTTACCAGCAATATTAGTACCGGAGATGTTGCCCCGTTGGTGACAACATCGGCCAAAGCGATCCCAGATAATGTACCATTCGAGAGTACGATAGCCGATGAAGTTGTAGCCGGTGAAAAAGAATCGGAATTTGTCAAAGGGCAAGTTCCCGATAGTAAAGTTGCCGAAAGCGAGATTATCGAGGAGCAGAGTCTCACTGTGTCTGTTAACGTAACCCAAGACAACGTCGGCGATCTCCCAAGCCCCGAAGAGGCTCCTAAGAAAGTCGCCAAATTCGATATCACTGGCCACGAGGTCGCCGAAAGCTCTATTGTCATCGCAGACAACATTACCAAAGATTTCGACGCCGATAAACCCAAAGAAGATGTCGCTGGCGTATCTCATACCACGTATCATACCTCGACTCATACCGAAATCCAAACATGCGAAACCGAAGAGAGCTATTCCGGCGAGAAACCAGTTTCTAAACACGCCGAACTCAACGTAACCGAGAAATCTTCCGTTACGGTCATCGAGACCGTTGCCGAAGACAAAGAAGGCGTCGTAAAAATTGAAGAGGTACCGGAAGACAAACACGCCCTAGTTGACGTGTCCGGCAGCATGGTTCCTATTTCGGCAGAAATCGTACCCGAATCAGTTACCGGCGAATTTACCAAGCCTGAGGTGACTCATGGTACAGCTGAGCTATCGCAGCTCCAACACGAAGCCGCCATTACGTCGTTCACGACGGCGTCCGAAAAAGAAGACAAATACGACGACAAGACGCCGAAACGCGAAGAAAAAGCGCAACCTGATGTCGAAGAAGAAATAAGTGTTTCAGTATTCGACGTTGTGGTACAAGAAAAAGAAAAAGAGTTGGCTACCGTGGATAAACCCGAATCGAAAACCGCAGTTTTGGAGATGACTGGGCACGCGATACCGGAGACCAGTGAAACCATCGTTAGCAATGATGTTGGTACGTTACCAGAATTCGAGAAGGTATCCGGGGCTGCGCAACCATCGCATGTGCCCTTGGAAACGGTCACGCAATCGGAGGTTACTCCTCAAGAGGCTGAGAGCACCTTGGTGTCGAGGATGCCCGATGACGCGTTAGCATCGTCGAGTATTTTACCTGAGGAAGGCGTCGAGGTGACGATTATTACCGCTGTTGACAAAGAGACCGAAATGCCCGAGGAAACCGGCCCCGAGGAGAAGACCGTAATTGAGAAGTTATCTCATGGTTGGGATGCGTCCCAAACGGAGGAAATAACCGTTCAAGAGAGCACGGGGGTTGTCGAAGATGAAGCCCAGACAGCGTTGGCCAAACGGTATCAAATACCTTTGCATACATTTAGCGTTAAAGAAATGATGCCCGGTGAAGTAGAAGAAGACCTTGAAAGGTTCATAGCCCCTAATAAGAAAAACGCCGGAGTTGATTTTGAAAATGCTCAGAGTAGTTTGATTACAACCGAAGTCATCACCCAAGATACCGAAACCAAAAGCGAAGATTTTAAACGAGAGTTCTCCAAAGCCGAATCTACTGTTACGTTCATCGAAGCCACCGGCACAACTGAAGTGGTGGTTGCTGGTAGTACGGATACGTTCGCTGAAAAGCCATTAGAACTGGTTAAAGCCATCCCTGACCAGCTCGCTCTGACGAGTGTTTCGCTAGAGGAAACGATACCATCAGAAAAAGAAGGTAAATTTGTCGCCAAAGCTGCTCCGAAAGCTGGCGATATCGATGTAACCTTCGAAGAAGAGAAAGGAGTGTCAGTCACCGAAGTGGTAGCCAATGAGGTGGAATCTGATTTCACCGATAAGTTGGTAATCGATAAGAAGACCGCTAAACCTGATGTAGCCGGGCACGTGGTCGCTGAGCAAGAGGAAGTAGTTGCCGAACAAAGCGTTTCCGAAGTTAAACCGCAAACCAGCGAAAGCGGCGTTGCCAAAGTCGGGCAAATACCTCATGAAGCCCTTCAGACATCATTGACCACTTCCGAAGAGAAAGAAAGACACGTCGAGCAAATCACCCATCCGACTAGTAGTGCCGAACAAACCTTCATCGAGGAGCACAGCGTAGATGTCGTGCAGATATCCACGGCCGATAAAGAAAGCGACCTCGTCACGACAGCGTTGCCTGATGAGAAGGTCGCCTCATCCAATCTCGAACGAATTGGCAAAGAGGTCGTTGAACAGAAAGAAATCGTAACCGAGCTTGGTATCGGTTCGGTGGATGAATTTGCTGCCGAATCTGTGACCGCCAAACGAGGTAATATTCCATTTGAAACAATAACCGAAACCGAAACGATCGCCAATGAGGTAGAGAAACCATTGAAGGATGGTAAAGTGGATACGACCTCGGCATCGGTCACGTGCACCGAAATGACCAGCGTTACTGTGCTCGAAACTACCAGCGAAGATAAGGAAGCCGAATTCAGCTCCGTGCATATGCCGGAGAAAGTCGCCCTTAAAGGTATCACCCCCGGACATGACGTCACCGTCGCTAGTCAGGTCGTCCCGGCAGATACCGTTGGCCAGGTCGATGAAGTCGCTCCTACCACAGCATCTGCGCAACCCATTCAGGGTCTTTTGAGCAGCGTCGAAATCAGCGAAATTAAACCCGGCGAGATGGAAAATATCCTGAAATCTGATGCCATCCCGGATCAAAAGAAAGCAGACGTGGATTACGAACAAAGCACCACTGTTAATGTTTCGGAAACTCTTGTACAAGATACTGAAACCGAATTTACGACATTTACCCCACATCAGGTGGTTGCCGAACTCGACGTAATCCCTAAACAGCCATTTGACATTAGCGAAGTCATTGCGCAAAGTTCAACTCAATCTTTGACTCCGGAAGTGCCTTCGACAGCTTTGGCATCTTCTGAAAACATCCCTTGTCAGAGTCTACAAACTACTGAGACAACTGCCGCCGAAACTGAAACGCAACTTAAACCCGAAAGTCATCCGGATTCTAAAGCATTGGTTGAATTTGAAGAAGACAGGAGTATTTCGGTTTCCGAAGTCGTACCCACCGAAGTGGAAGACTCTTTCAAAGGTAAACCTAAACCTGAGATGAAACAAGCCGAACTTCTCATCAGTGGACGAGTTATCGCGTCTACAAAAGAAGTTGTAACCGACGAAAGCACAAAGACTTTCGAGACCGAAGTGAAATCCGAAGAGAAAGCTACGACGCAACCGGTTCCCTACGATACAACGATCTCGTCGATGGTGACGCCGGCCGAAAAAGAATCCACGTTCGAAGATAAAGCTCATCCGACCAACGTAGCTCAAACCGTAACCGACCAGCAACATGGCGTTGATATCGTAGATGTATCGACCATCGAATCAGAACAAAATCTGGAAATCGTCAAAGCCACCGATAAACACGCATCTCCTGCTGTGGTACCGCAGCATGTACCAGAGAAACAAGAGATCGTTTGCGATATCGAGACCGGGGATGTGCCCAAATTAAGTGTGACCACAACTGTCGCCAGCGAAACGCGATCTCTGTTCGAGAGCGTCATCCAGACGCAGTCCGATATCCGCGAAACGGAAGATGACCTTAGTATGGTGAAGCCCAGCGCTACATCGGCAACCATGAATTACCTCGAACAAACTGGAGTTTCGGTTAGTCAGGTGACCACGGTTGACTCAGAAACCGAATTGAAAACTGTGACGAAACGTAAAACCGAAACCGCCAAGACTGAGTTTTCCATCAGCGAACTTCCTTGTCAGTCGGAGGTCATCACGGGGGATACGATTTCGAAATTTAAACCCGAATCTCCGGCTACAAGTAACGTGGAACCTACGCCCCTTACGTTATCCTCGGTTGAGACCAGTATCGTCGATGCTGTAGAAAAAGAAGGCAAAGCCGATGATTTCCTGTTACCAAGCACCAAGACCGCATCCTTTGATGTGGAACAGGCTAATTATGAAATCACCATCGAAGAGGTTACCACCCAAGACAAAGAAGGCGAGGTAGACCAATTGGAAAGTACTAGCGCGACCTCGTCTGTAAAGGTGATCCCTATGGAGAGCTATGTAACATCGGAAATCACCTCGAATACCAGCGTGGTCGACTTCACCGAGCAGATTCCAACCGAAGGAAAGATACAACAAAGCCATGTACCCTCGTTTACACCTGTTCAGGCCGAGGACGTGGTTATGGAACAGGAGGAGCAATTCACCGAAACTAAGACTACCAGGAAGAATGTCGTGATCGGAGTGGAAGGAGATGAAAGCATCGAGGTCTCCGAAATCGTCGCCTCAGAGGCCCCCAAATCATTGGACGTGACCTTTAAACCGGAAACCAAACGAGCCGATTTCGACATCAGCACCCAAGGCGTCGCTGAACAAAAAGAGACTCTTGTTTTGAGCCAAACCCAGCAACTACCCAGTGAGAAAGCTCCTACTGTGGTGGCCGAGTCGAAACGCGACCTATTGCAGGAGTTCGTGACGTCGGAGATCTGTGTCAACGAAAAAGAACAACAATTCGAAGAGAGTCCAAAAGAAACAAAGAAAGTCGACGTGGTGCTGGATTCGACCGAACAAGGCGTCACCGTTACCGAAGTGTTGACGGTAGAGAAAGAAAGTCTCTTGAAAGATAAACCAAAGGTGCTCAGCGGTACCGCCGAGACCTCGTTGAGTAGCTCCGAAGCTCTGCAGACCTCCGAGGTTATCTCCAACGTCCAAACAGAGGATTTATCTGATTTCGAATCGACCAAAAGCATAGCCTCGAAGTCGCAAATACCCCACGAGACGTTCCAAATAACCGAAACGTCTGTCGATGAGGTCGAAGGTAGTTTTACACCTCAACCAGCCAAACCATATCAAGCATCTCAAACGATACCCGAACAACAACCCATCTCCGTGACTACCACGTGCTCAGCAGACAAAGAAAGCTCACTAGCAGAAGCATTTAAACCTAAACAGGTCACAGCAAGTACGGAAATATCTGGCTTGGAAATCGCTCAGAAATCCGAGCATGTGCCTGAATCGAGCGTCGAGAAACTTGACATTCAACCGGCCGAAGGCGTGGTAGCCAAATTAGACCAAAGCACTTTGGACAGCCTCAGCGAACAGGTTACCATTGTCCATGAGAAAGAAGGCGAGTACAAACAAACCAAAAAGACCAAAACGGTTAGCGCCGAGATCGAGGTGATCACCGAAGATGGTGTCCGTGTCACTCAGATCGAGGTTGCCGAAAAAGAAAGCACGTACACGCCTGCTCAACCAGCCACCACCAAGAAAGCTGACCGAAGCGTTGGCGATTTCGAGGCGTTCTCGCAAACCGAAGTCACCGTGCATTCGACGACCGAAGAAATCACCATCAAAGCTCCCGACACGAGTATGGCTAATCCATCCGAAGAGGTTACTCACGGTGTCGTGATTACCGAATTATTACCGCAAGAGAAAGAAGACGAATTCGTTGGTAAATTCAAACCAACAACGTCGGTCGCCGAATTAGAGGTGGCTACTGATAAATGCGCCACCATCATCCAAGAGGTGACTACGCAACAAAAAGAAGATACTTTGGAGACGGTTACGATACCGGAAACCAAAGAAGCCCAAAGTACCATCACCGAAGGCAAAGAGATCGCGCAGACGACTGACGTAACCGCTGAAACGAACGTTGAACCGTTTGATAAATTCCAAGCTCGATCGTTCACTGCTAAAAGCACCCAAGACACGTTGGAAGCGGTTGACATCACCGAAACGGTACCTCAAGATAAGGAACAAACCCTCGTACCTGGAAGCACCAAAGGTGAAACTGCCAAGGTGCAGGTCGATAACGTTGTCGGAGTCGATATCACCGAAATTGCTCCGGTAGAAAGCGAAGGTACCTGCGAAACTCCTCGTAAACCCGAAGGCCAAGTCGCCAAACCGGACGTGGTCACTAGAGATGTCGCTGAAACCAGCGAAGTCCTAATCGAAAGCAACGTATCCAAATTAACCACCACTAAACCGAGCGATGAACATGCTGAAATGAAACCAGTGGCTTTGAAATCGCTTCAGCAATCTGTACCTCAAGTACAAGAAAGCGAGAAAGAATTCGTTGGCAAGTTCAAACCAGATAAAGCCAAAGCCGACGTTAAGATCAAAGAAGACAAAAGCTTGGTGGTGTCGCAAATTGTAACCGAAGATAAAGAACAAACGTTGCCTTCGTTTAAATCGCCAAACGTGCAGATGACTCCTCAGCAAGATCTGGCTGTCCGAGAAGGTTTGCAGATCTCCGAAATCGTACCTGGGACCAATTTATCGGATATGCGTGATGAGAAAAGTACCACGCAGGTTGCCAAGGTAGAACAAGAGACCTTTGTCAGCGTCATCGAATCACAAACGCACGTACAAGACACAGAGGTCGACTTCCAAGTACAACCAGCATCCAAAGCCGGTGCTGAGGTGAGGATCGAAGAAAAACGAAGTGTCATCGTGACGGAAATATCGACCGATGATAAAGAAGAGAAATTCACCTCGAAGAAAGAATCCAAATCCAGAACGGCAACTACTAACATCCTTAGTCAAGAATCCATCGAGGTGTCCGATGTCTCCGCATCGACAGATGTGGTACCATTCGACGAAAGAACCCCTGGTTTGGTTCAAGCGTCGTCATCAATTAAACCAGTCGATAGTTTGGTAGTAAGCGAGAACATCGTGCAGCAACAAAGCACCTCCTTCGACAAGGACTTCAAACCGACCACGTCTCGGACGACGGTCACCGTCGAGGAGTTCAAAAGCGTCAGCACGTCTTCGACGTTCGTTTGCGACAAAGAAGAATCTCTACCGGGCCCTAAGCCTGTGCCTGATGCCTCATTTGAAGTGAACGTAGAGGGCAGAGAGATCGCTGAAATTACTGAGGTCGTAGCCGGAGATGAAGTAAAACCTCGACAAGAAACCGCTCCAGTCACGGATCAAGCGACCTCGCAGCATGTACCGTTCCAGAATGTAGTCAAAACCATCGTGTTGTCCGAAGACAAAGAAGCCTCGTTGCCGGAGACGAAAAATAAAACGTTCCAGGCGACGTATCAACAAGACACGTTGACCAGCGTCGTACAAACCGAATTGCAAATCCAAGATTCCGAAGATAAACTCGAATCGTCGCGAAAACCAACCGATGCCAAAGCTGATGTCAATGTTGAAGCCACTCAACCGGTTCAAATAACCGAAACCGTAACCGAAGAAACCGAACAACACTTGAGTGTTACCAGCGAAACGGAAAAAGTGGCTCAGCCTGGTGTACTCGGACGAGAATCCGCTGTCGTATTTGATATCGAAACGCACGAAATGGAGGTTCCGTTCGATGGTAAATCCCTACCAACCAGCTCGGCTACCCCAGCCCAAGACACCTTCACTGGGCTGATCCAATCAGAGTTGACGGTACAAGACTCGGAGACGAAATTCGAGCATAAACCAACGACAAGCGTCTCGGCCAACGTAAACGTCGAAGAAACGTCCTCAATGGTGGTCACCGAAACGGTGATCGACGAACGAGAAAAAGACATCAAACCCGAGGACATCAAACAACTCAAAGCTCAACCATCGGTACTTGACCAAGAATCACTGGAGGTAACTGACGTGAAACCCAGCGAAGGAGTTGTACCTTTCGAAGGCAAACAACCCGGTAAAACATTGGCCTCCGTGTCACAAGAGCCATTCAGTGAAGTGGTACAATCAGTGACGCAAACGCAAGAATCCGAAGGTACTTTGGAGAAATCCAAAGCAGCTCCTACGGCTTCGGCTGACTTGAACGTCGAAGAAACCCGATCGGTGATCGTGACCGAAACGCGAACCGAAGAAAAAGAACGTAAAATTGATACGGACGAGATCCGTCGCAAGAAAGCTCAACCCGGAGTTATAAGTCAAGAATCGATCGAGGTATTTGACGTGAAACCCAATGAAGGCACGACGCCTTTTGAAGATAAACCTTTATCTACGACCGTTGCGTCCACCACACAAGAAGCCTTTACTGGTTTAATCCAATCTGAGTTGCATATCCAAGATTCGGAAGATAAATTCGAAGGCAAAATACCAGCCGCAACCGCGGAAGCGGATGTTAACGTCGAGCATACCAGATCGGTGATCATAACTGAGATCTTGACTGAAGAAAAAGAAGATAAATTCAAACCGGAGGATACAGAGAAGAAAACAGCTCAGCCGAATGTCCTCGATCAAGAGTCGGTCGAGGTATTGGATGTAAAGCCACATGAAAGTACGACGCCCTTCGAAGGCAAAACACCTAAAACCACCAAAGCCAGCAAGTCTCACGATACCTTCAGTAGTCTTATTCAGTCAGATGTACAAGTCCAAGACTCCGAAGTTAAATTTGACCAAGGCAAACCAACGAGTACGGCTGAAGCGTCGGTAAACGTTGAGGAAACTCAATCAGTCACCGTGACTCAGACATTGACTGTAGAAAAAGAAAAACACATCAAACCCGAAGACGTCGAGAAAAAGAAAGCCCAACCGAATGTTATTGGGCAAGAGTCACTGGAGGTATTTGACGTCGCGCCTCACGAAGGTGCGGCGCCATTCGAAGGCAAAACACCCGATGCAACCAAAGCTACTAGCAGCCAAGAGCCGTTCACTGGTTTGATTCAATCTGAATTACAAGTTCACGATACCGAAGGTACCTTCGATGGTGGTAAACCGACCTCGAGCGAATCTGCGGATATTCGAGTGGAGGAAATTAAAACGGTTGTGGTGACGGAGACGTTGACCGAGGAAAAAGAGGATAAGATTAAACCTCGAGATGTTGAAAAGAAACAAGCCCAAGCTGATGTATTGGATCAACAGTCGGTCGAGGTATTGGACGTGAAACCAGAAGAAGGCGTGGTACCTTTTGAAGGCAAAACACCGGATACGTCTAAAGCGTCAAAGACCCAGAAACCGTTTGAGAGCTTGGCTCAGTCCGAACTTGTGGTCCATGACACGACCGATAAGTTGGTACAACCGAAGCCTACCAGCACATCCGCTGATGTAAACGTAGAAGAAACATGCTCGGTCGTTATTACCGAAACAATAACCGAAGAAAAAGAGAAAAAAATGAAACCCGAAGAATCCAAAGAAAAGAAAGCCAAACCGGATGTCATAAGTCAAAAATCAGTCGAAGTGTTGGATGTGGAAACACACGAAGGTACGTTACCATTCGAAGAGAAGGTACCTGGTAAAACGGCCACCGTGTCGCAAGATACTTTGACCGAATTGGTGCAGTCGGAGTTACAAGTACAGCACTCCGAAGACGTCCTCGAGAAGCCAAAACAGCTGACGACCGCTTCGGCGGATGTCATAGTTGAAGAAACGACATCGGTCGTTGTCACCGAAACGTTGACAGAAGAGAAAGAGGATAAGATCAAACCACAGGACGTGAAGAAACAAAAAGCTCACCCGAATGTGATCAGCCAACAGTCGGTCGAAGTAACCCAGATTAAGTCTGATGAAGGAGTTAGCCCATTTGTCGAGCGAACTCCCGAAATGAACACCGCGTCGACAACCCAAGACACGGTAACCGGTGTAATCCGGTCTGAATTACTTGTTCAAGACTCCGAGGAAGAATTTGGCACGAAACCACTAAGCACAGCGTCGGCTGACATGAACGTAGAAAAGAGTTACTCGTTGGTGGTCACAGAAACTGTGACCGAAGAAAAAGAAAACAAAAGAAAAGAAGAGAAAGTCGATGGTAAGAAAGCCAAACCCGGAGTCATAAGTCAGGAATCGGTCGAAGTACTCGATGTCAAATCGCACGACGGTACTAAGCCACTAAAAGGCGATAAACCAGAGCAAATCGTCGCCGAAACGTCCCAAGAACCTTTGACCGGGTTGATCCAAACCGAAACCCAAGTACAAGATGTGGAAGGTCAATTGGAGGAATTGAAACCTACCTCGGCCTCTGCCGACGTCAATGTCGAAGAACAAAGACCAATGGTGGTTACTGAGGTTATCCATCAAGAGAAAGAGGATAAGTTCAAAGTTACCCCTAAAATTATCACCAAAGCTTCTCGCCAAGTGATCAGCCAGCAATCCGTCGAAATAACCAATGTCACCTCCGAGCACGACATCGTCCCTATGCCCGATACACAGCAACCAACGCAATCGGCGACGTCTACCGTTAGACCAGCCGAAGGTCTAATCGTGTCCGAAGACGTTGTCCATCAGACGAACCTTACTTTTGAGACGAAACCACAAACTGGAACCGAACCAACGGTGAAGTTTGAAGAACTCGAACCAGTCAGTGTTTCGGAAGTGCAGCCTGATCATAGAGAGAGCGAATTCGCTCCCTCGAAACCAACCCCCGAAACGTCATCGAGGCCGGAGCTGGAGACTTTGGAGATTGCCCAAAGTACCGAAGTAGTTACAGTGGATATGGTTAGAGCATCAGAGGTCGAGCATGCACCAGATGATACAGCGTCTGTGCACATGATACCACACCAAAGCGCCATAGGCACGGTGACCGTTGTCGAAGACAAAGAAGATGTTCTCAAACAGAAAAAATCTCCCGAGGAGAAAACAGCCGATATGAGTCTGGAAAGCGCCCGCAAAGGGCCGCAGATCACCGAAGTACAAACTCAAGAGAAAGAAAAACCTTTCTCAAGGAAACCCAGCTTAACAGCAACTGCTTCTTTGGACATAGATGGTCAAGAAACAGCCACCATAACCGAAGTAGTCCCCGGTCAATCGACGACCGAACTCGAAGAATCAAAGAAGCCGAAAAAATCTCAAGGCAAGAAACGCCAAGAGTCCTTCGAGCATCTGGAAACCACTGAGACGATAATTCACGAAAGCGAAGTCGTCCTGGAAGGTGATAAAAAGAAACCCGAAGATGCTAAGCCTAAGTTCGACGAGTTGAAAGGCCTCACGGTATCGGAGATTACACCCGAAGATAAAGAGGGCTCGTTTACTGTTACCAAACAAGGAGAAGATGTGGCTGAATGCAGCTTCGTCAAGCATAGAGCTGTGGTCAAGAGTGAAACAGTCAGCGATGTGACTGTCGACGAGTTCACAGTTGATCAAAAACCTTCGAGTAAGATTAAACCGGTGAAAACCTCGCAACACGAGCACGCGGTGGTATCGGAAGATGTACCATTGGATTCGGAAACCGTCATCGAATCTACCACCGAGCAAACCTCGGCTACTGTACAAATTGAACAAGGTGAGTTGGTTTATACATAGTACTCCTCGGCCGGGGTATCGAATGCAGGTCGAGTTTGGCACGGATAGTATGTAATAATAGGGATTTTCGATAAGTTGTACTTTTAGAGGCAGGGTGTAGTAGTGTAGGGTTGGCTAGGTAAGTACGATAAAATTTTGTTATTGTTTCGTAGTATATTCGCATCCGTAGTTTGGAGCACTAAAATCACCCATCAACCTTTACCCCTCCACTTCTTCCATTAATCCCCATCCTGTCATGTATTGCAGATCATGACACGTCCAAGACGGTCACTCGAACCAAAAGCGTTAAAACCAAAAAGAAAACTGTAACGGTGGAAGAAGAAACGCCCACAGAATCGACCGTAGAGATCACCGAAGTCGAAGAAACTCCCGAAACGCAACAGCTAACGTTCAAACGTAAAGAAAGCGTCGTACCTATCATCGAAGAAGAACCCACCGAGAGTACTATTCGAGTGGTCGAAGAGAAACCCGAAGAGGTGACGATCACCGAGCAAAGATTCACCACCGAAGGCCCGGATTCCACCATTGTTACCAAAAAAGTAATCAAGAAGGTTAAACGAACCGAGATCTACGAAGATGAAACTCGTCCTGTTGAAATAACCGAATTGCCCGACGAAGAGCAACCTTCGGTGGTCGAAGAAGCCGTTCCAGAGCAGCCAACTATCATCGAAGAAATTAAGCCCGAAGAAGAGAAAGTAATCAAGAAGAAAGTAGTGAAAACCAGAAAAGGAAGTATTAAGAAAACCGAAGAAATCGAACAACCCGAACAAGTGGTTGTGCGAAGAAAAAGCTCGACCAAGGTGACCGATGATCAACCCGGCGAAGTTACCGTCGAAGAAGAAACCATCACCAGTGAAGGTCCCGATTCAACCACCGTCACCAAAAAGGTAGTCAGACGTAGTAAGAAAACCGAAATTATCACAGAAGAAGGTAGCCCGGTGGAAATTACCGAGGACGTCGAGCAACCCAAAATCGAAGAAATTATCGAAAAACCAGAAGAACAGGTTGTCAAAAAGAAAGTAGTTAAGGTTCGCAAAGGAAGTGTTAAAAAGACAAAGAAACCAACAGAAACGAAGGAAGATGTACCAGAGGAAACTGTCGCCGAGATTACCAAAAGAAAAGAAAGCGTACCAAAGGTCACCGAAGAAATAATCGAAGGTCCTAACGAAAGGGTCACCGTACACGAAGAAGTAACCACCGAAGAAGGTCCTGAGTCGACCACGGTGATTAAAAAAGTAGTCAAGAAAACGAAAAAGACTCAAGTTGCATCCGAAGAATCGGCGCCGGTCGAAATCACCGAGATGCCCGAGACTGAGGCACCCGAAGAAACGGTTACCGAGATTGTCAAGAGAAAAGAAAGCATACCGAAAGTTATACAAGAGGTCATCGAAGGACCTGAAATCGTTCAGGAAGAGGTGACCACCGAAGAAGGCCCTGATTCTACGACTGTAATTAAAAAAGTGGTCAAGAAAACGAAAAAGACTCAAATAATCACCGAACAAGCGTCACCGGTTGAAATTACCGAAATGCCCGAAGAAACGGTCACCGAGTTTATCAAAAGAAAAGAAAGTACACCCAAGGTCACCGAAGAGGTCATCGAAACTCCTGATGGCCAGGTTACTGTTAGCGAAGAAGTAACCACCGAAGAAGGCCCCGACTCGACCACAATTACAAAGAAGGTGACCAAGAAAACCAAAAAGACTCGGGTGGTTTCAGAAGAAGCAGCTCCGGTTGAAATTACCGAAGTGCCTGAGGTAGAAATACCCGAAGAAACGGTCACCGAGATCATCAAGAGAAGAAAAAGTACGCCGAAGGTGACTCAGGAAATCATCGAAGGGCCGGAAACCGTTCACGAAGAAGTGACCACCGAAGAAGGTCCTGATTTTACCACGATTACGAAGAAAGTGGTAAAGAAAACGAAAAAGACTCAGATAATCACCGAAGAAGCAGGACCTATTGAAATAACCGAAATTTCCGAACAACAAGTACCCGAAGAAACCGTCCCAGAGGTTGTGAAAAGAAAGGACAGCACTCCCAAGGTTACCGAAGAAGTAATAGAAACTCCCGATGGTCAGGTTGTCGTACGCGAAGAGGTATCTACCGAAGAGGGCCCTGATT
This sequence comes from Maconellicoccus hirsutus, assembly GCA_003261595.1. Lineage (NCBI taxonomy): Eukaryota > Metazoa > Arthropoda > Insecta > Hemiptera > Pseudococcidae > Maconellicoccus > Maconellicoccus hirsutus. The sequence continues at coordinate 20,376 of QBDW01005713.1, read as the reverse complement.
CGACTACGATTACCAGAAAAGTAGTCAAGAAGACAAAAAAGACGCAAATTATCAGCGAAGAAGAGGCGCCCGTCGAAATCACCGAAATTCCCGAAACGAAGCCCACCGAAGAGGACACCGTCAAAGTTACGAAAAAAGTAAAAACAAGGAAGGGTAGCGTCAAGAAATTGGAACAACCCACCGAAGAGATTTCCGAGATCGTTCCCGAAGTAACGCAACCCGAGGAAGCGAAACCAACTGAAGAAGTCTTGGAGAAAGCTGACATCTCAGAGCAGCCTGAATCTACCCAAATCACCGTTGCCAGAAAGAAAACCAAGAAGAAGACCGGCGGTGTAGCTGAAGAAATTGATGTCGTTGAAATGCCGGAAGAACAGGTGACCTTGCTTAAAACCGCTGAGGAGAAAGTTCAGCCTGAGGTTAGCGAAATTGTCAAGGTAAAATCAACCGAAAGCGTTACGCCTCAAGAAGCCGCCGAAAAAGTTGACGATATTAAAAAGCAAATCGTAGAAAAGAAAGAAGTCGTTGTTGAGAGAAAACCGGAGGAAAAACCTAAAGATGAGGTACTTGAAGAAAAACCCAAAGTTGACAAACCAAAGGATGAGAAACCTGAAGAAAAGCCAACAGAAGAAGTTAAACCAAAAGAGAAAATACCTAAAGAAAAACCAACAGAGGAAGTTAAACCAGAAAAGGAAATACCTAAAGAAAAACCAACAGAGGAACTTAAAGAAGACAAACCCGTTGAAAAAGTCGAAGAACAAGAGAAACCAAAGAAACCAAAATCTAAACCAAAAGAAAAACCAGAAACCAAACCAGACGAAAAAGAGACAATCACGCAGGAAAAACCTTCACCAAAGCCAGAAGATCAATCGCCCGAGAAACCTGTTGAAAGCGATAAGAAACCTGGAATTCCTACCGAAGAAGTACCCAAAACAGAAACCGAAACGCTTCCGAAACCTGAAAAAGCAGATGAAGAAAAACCGGAAGAGAAACCAAAGAAGAAGAAAATCATAAAAGTCGTCAAAAAGAGAAAAGATTCTCGTAAAGATAGTATCAAAGAAGCTGAAAAACCGGAACAGGTTGAGAAACCCGAAGAAACCGTAAAACCAGAAGAAAGGCCCGAAGACACGTTACCAGAGGTTCCGACTGAAAAACCGGAAGAAAACCCGGTTCAACCTGTTGAAGAAAAACCTGAAGAGAAACCGGAAGAAAAGCAGAAACCCAAGCTGCAGAAACTTGTACCAGAAAAAATCGAACGCAAGGAAGTAAAACCAACTAAAATGGCCGTCGAAGAGGTCAAAGACGAAACGCCTCAATTCGCGACGATGAAACTGAAAAAGACATCGGTTGCTCCTAAACCGGAAACCGCCAAAAAAGAAATGCCCAAAGTGCTGCTGAAAAGTTTAGTAAAACGTATACCATATCCTCCTGAAATTAATCACCTAACCGTGACGATCATCAATGCCCAAGTCCAAAATGGCGTGCTTTCTCGGAATGTCAAAGAAGCGGAAAAAATCAAAAAGAAGAAATTAAAACTCAAACCTTTACCGGATGTCGAAGTTACCGAGTTGGAGGAATATGTACCAATGGAAATGGAAAAAGTACCGTTGGAAAAAGAAGTCGAGGAAATACCCAGAAGATCTTCCATCAAGGAAAAACCCATCGAGCAAATTACACCCAAAGAGATCCCAATGGGTAAAGGTGTAATCCCTGAGGAAGTTGAGGTCAAGGAAGAAGTAGTTTTAAAACCAATACCAAAACCGCAGAAAATTGAAGAAAAGCCGGAAAAACCTCAACCAGAAGTGGAATTTATACCGGAGGATATCCCCACGTCAGAGTTGAAACCCGATGACACGATTAAATACGTTCCTCCGCCGGATACGGTGCGAGCTCCTAGCGAAGAATCAGAAACGCCGGAGAAACCTTTCGTAGAAGAGGTGCCAGAGGAGAAACCAGAAGAAGTGAAAGCAAAGGTACCAGCGAAGAAACCCGAAGAGGAAAGTCCAACCGAAGAGATCATCACTCTGGAACGCAAACCGAGTAAACCGGAGGAAGGAGAAAGTCCAGAAAGCGTGCTTTTCAAAGCACACCCCAAGAAATTTAAAATTCCTGAAATGACCGAGGAAATCGTGATGCCTAAACCTACCGAAATAAGAGATATCTTAGAAGATGTACCCGACACGATGATTAAAATCGTCAAAAAAAAACCTTCGGTTAAAGAAGTGACCACAGAAGAGGTCGAAGTCGTGAAAGATATCGTCGAAGAGGTGAAACCGGTAGCAGAAGAGAAACCTGACGAAAAACCCGAAGAGGTGCCGGAGGAAAAACCCAAGAAAATCGTCAAAAAGAAAAGACCATCATTGAAAGACGAAGAAAAACCCAAAGAAATCGTCCCCGAAGAAAAACCATCCGAAACTCCTGCTGAGAAATCAACGGAAACACCCGAGAAACCGCAAGAAACACCCGAAGAAATTACTGAAGAAAAACCCAAGAAAATAGTCAAAAAGAAACGACCATCTTTGAAAGAAACCACCGAAGAAACAACGGTCGAAGAAAAACCCAAGAAAATAGTCAAAAAGCGTAAACCTTCGGTGAAAGAAACCGAAGAAGAGAAACCCGCCGAAGAACAAAAACCAGAGATCTCGGAAACCGAGGCTCCTCAGCAGGCAACCGTAACGGAGGAGAAGGTTACTGAAGAAGTGGTCAAATTGCGACGCAGATCTTCGGTCAAGACCGTTGAAGAAACTCCGGTCGAAGAAACGGTACAATTGAAGAAGAAACCGTCGATTGCCGAAGAAGAAGAAACACCTACTGAAGTGACGTTTGTACCTCGGCGAAGCAAGGTGAAGGAGGAAATCCAACAAGATTTTACCATCCAAGTGCAAACGTACGGTGAAGAAGATATATCAATGAAGGGAAAGGTGACGTTGCCTCGTAAAAAATCCAAGACGTTTGTTACCGATGAAGTATCCGTTTCTGAGGATATTCCTCATAGCGAAAACGTCGAAGAAGTGATACCGATTATTGAAGAAGTTGTTGAGGAAATGAAACCAGTCGAGAAATCGGAAGAGAAACCAACCATTGAAGAAATAAAGGAAGAAGTTAAGGAGGAGGTGAAAGAAATTAAAAAGAAAAGGCCATCGATCAAGAAAGTCAAAAAAGAGAAACCAGAGTATCCGAAAACCGAAGAGGAGACGCCAGAGCATCCTCAAATTGAGGAAGAGAAGCTCAGGAAGCCTTCTATCAAAGAAGAAGAGAAACCGGAAGAAAAACCTAGGAAGCCCTCTATCAAAGAAGACGAAAAACCAGAGGAGAAACCTAGGAAGCCTTCTATCAAAGAGGAAGAAAAACCGGAAGAAAAACCTAGGAAGCCCTCCATCAAAGAGAAAGAAAAACCGGAAGAAAAACCTAGGAAACCCTCAATGAAAGAAGACGAAAAACCAGAGGAGAAACCTAGGAAGCCCTCTATCAAAGAGGAAGAGAAACCAGAGGAAAAACCCAGGAAGCCTTCTATCAAAGAGGAAGAAAAACCGGAGGAAAAACCTAGGAAGCCCTCTATCAAAGAGGAAGAAAAACCGGAGGAAATACCTAGGAAGCCCTCAATCAAAGAGGAAGAGAAACCAGAGGAAAAACCCAGGAAGCCTTCCATCAAAGAGAAAGAAAAACCGGAGGAAAAACCTGGGAAGCCCTCTATCAAAGAGGAAGAAAAACCGGAGGAAAAACCTAGGAAGCCCTCAATCAAAGAGGAAGAGAAACCAGAGGAAAAACCCAGGAAGCCTTCTATCAAAGAGGAAGAAAAACCGGAGGAAAAACCTAGGAAGCCCTCAATCAAAGAGGAAGAGAAACCAGAGGAAAAACCTAGGAAGCCCTCTATCAAAGAAGAAGAAAAACCTAGAAAGCCTTCTATCAAAGAGGAAGAGAAACCAGAGGAAAAACCTAGGAAACCCTCAATTAAAGAGGAAGAAAAACCGGAGGAAAAACCCAGGAAACCTTCGATCAAAGATGAAAAACCGCGTAAAGCGTCCCTCAAGGAAGAAGGGAAAACCGAGGTGGTCAAACTAAAGCGAAGATCCTCGGTTAAAAAGGTCGAAGAAACTCCGGTCGAGGAGACGGTAACATTGAAGAAAAAACCATCGATTACTGAAGAAGATACTCCCGAAGAAGTGACTTTCGTTCCGCGTAAGAGTAAAGCCAAAGAAGATATCGAACAGGATTTCACCATCCAAGTTCAAACTTACGGCGAAGAAGATGTCTCGATGAAGGGTAAAGTGAAACTGCCTCGTAAAAAATCGAAAACATACGTCACCGATGAAGTATCGGTCTCGTTTGATGAAGAAATACCCGAAACGAAAGAAGTACCCGAAGAAGTACAACAGATTATCGAGGAGGTCACCGAAGATAAACCTGAAGAGGAGAAACCCGAAGAGACACCTGCACCGATTGTCGAAGATGCTCCCGAAGAATCTGCGGCCACGTTACCTCGACGTAGGTCAAAACCATCAACGGAAGAAGATTCCGAAACTGTGGTCACTCAAGCGGTCAAAGAGCATTCTCCGGAGACCCACACCTTCAAGTATATTCGCGCCCGAACGAAAAGTATCGAGGATATCGAGCAAGATTTCAAAATCCAATTGCAGACGTACAACGAAGAGGATATCACGATGAAGAAAAGCATCAAGCTTACGCGTAAGAAATCCAAATCATTCGAAACGGAAGAATTCTCGGATACGTTTAACGTATCCGAAACCCCAGAAGAAGGTAAACCCGAGGAGACGTCCTCGGTTGAGAGCCCGTTACAACCGGTTGAAGAGGTCCCCGAGGAGGTGACCTTTAAGCCGAAAAAAACTGAAAAAACCGAAGAAGTGGAACAAAAGTTCAAAATAAAACCCGAAACGTACGAGGAAGAAGAAATCACGATGAAGGGTAAAGTGAAATTGGCTCGTAAGAAATCCAAATCCATCGAAAAGGAAGATGTGGCCGAGGCATTGACCATCGTTAAACCTTCGGAAGAGCCTGTAGAAGAGAAACCAGAGAAACCCGAAGACGTTATCCAAGAGAAAGTAACGATAAAACGTAGGACATCCAAGACAATCGAGAAATCGGAAGTCTCCGAAGTGTTGGATGTTAAAGCCCCCGAAGAAGAGGCCCCCGAAAGTGTCACTTTCAAGCCACGTAAAACAAAGAAAACCGAGGATATCGAACAGGATTATAATATCAAATTGCAACCCTACGATGAAGAGGAGGTATCCATGAAGGGTAAGGTTAAATTACCCCGGAGGAAGTCCAAGCCTTCGGTGACGACCGAAGAAAGCGCCGATATTACCATTGTCAAAGAACCCGAAGGTGTCGTCGAAGAGGCCCCCAAAGAAACCAAACCTGATGCCGAATCCGAGGAAGCGCCTCAAGAAGTGAAATCCATCACGGTGAAGAAGAAATCCAAAAAAGATGAAAAAGTCGTCGAAGAGGTTTCCGAAGATGTTTCGATCAAAGGTCCCAAACCAGATGAACACCCCGAAGAAGACACCACCGAGCAAAAGGTGAAAATAAAACGCAAAAAATCCAAGCAGTACGAAGTAAGCGAGGTTACCGAAGAGACCACCGTCGACGTGAAACCATCCGAAACCACCGAAGACGCTTCGACCGAAGAAAAGGTCAAGTTGCCGAAGAAAAGTAAACCAAAGGTCGAAGAAAGTGAAAGCGAAACGCTTGTCGTAGAACAACAAGTGAAATTACCGAAGAAATTTAAAGCCACATATGATGTTGAGGAAAACGCCGAAGAAGCTGTGCAACTGAATATTAGAAAGATGCCTGAGAAGAAGGAGGAGATTTGCGAAGAGGAGACGTTGGATTTGAAGATTAGAAGGAAATCCTCCGTTCCGGCGTATTCTCATCAAGGTGAGGAGATCTTGGATGTGTGGAGCTTCAAAGCAAACAAATGCCTCTTACTTAACGCAACTTTTGAGTATCAAGTTTTTTTTCTTGATCATTATGAAACGTACTTACATGTTAATTGAGGTGTTCTAACAATTAACATGGCTTTTTTCGTTCGTTTTTCAGGAACGTTTTCGCTTCGTAGATTCCGCTTTTTAATCGTTTTGTTTTCTTCAAGAAAAGACAAAGTGATGTTTATTTTCTTTCGACGAAATAAATAATTGAAATTTCCAAAAGCGTTTATTTATTTTTTGTTATTATTTCACAATAGAATTAAGCTATGCATTTGTTTTTCATTAACATTGGGTTTATTTTTATTTCAGTAATTAACAGGTTCACTAATCTTTGTTTTTTGTGCAGTTTCAGAAACAGCTGAGTTGAGTATCTCACGAGACGTTGAAGTAACCAAAGGTACCTCACGCAATTTATTTTACTGAGATATTTATTCATTCGTTGTGTTCATACTTATTCACGAATTTCAGATGTTATACCTGGAGAAAGTCCCGAAGGAACTGTAATGTTTTCCATTTGTTTGTATATCGCTGAAAATGAAGAAACATTGAATCTCGTGGAAGGAGAACGCGTTGTCGTTTTGGGTAAAGTTACTGTTTATGATTTTCGTCGATGAATTCATTCCATATATGATGGGTTCCTCAAAAATGACCTCCGAATTGTCTACGTGGTGTAAATTTAATGTCAATCGATACCCCACATGATGTAGTTTTGTTGAGGTCAACAGTAGGAAGTAGGAGGTGGGGAGGGGGGCTACTTGAAAGGTGGATTTATCAAAAAAATGACTATATTTGTGTCCCTTTTTGAAAACTGATGTCATTGAACACCCAACGCGATAGTTTTACATTAGTGTAAATTTCGCCTCAAATTTGAGGATGAGTATGTGAGTAATTAAGGAAATTTGCTTAGGAAATGTCGGTACTATAAAATTGAGTATATATTTGGATTTCTCGTTGAAAGTTAATGTTATTTGATACCCAACATGATGTATGTTAATTGATGTAAACTTGAGGACCGGTTTGAGGATCCACTTAGAGGATGTTTTTACTCAAAAATAACACGATATTTGAATGTTTCGTTGAAAGTTGATGTTTTTTGATACCCCACACGATGCATTTCTATTGATGTAAATTTCGCCTCAAGTTGAGCTTGGGCGATTTGTCTGAGCGAGCTTTTACTCAAAAAGTAATATCATATTTGGATTTCTCGTTGAAAATTAATGTCATTTGATACCCAACACTGGTGGTCTTCGGTACTAAAATATTGCCGCGTGTTACAGAGAGCTCGAACCCGGAATGGTGGTTCGTAAGGAAACATCTGACCGAAGAAAAAGGCTGGGTTCCGGCTATTTACCTGCGCGACGAAGAATCGTATAATAAATACGTGCAACGGAAATTACACGAGAAAATAGACAGATTACCGATTTTCCAAAGTACGCGGGTAACATCGACGTGAAGCCATCGATGCTGTATTCGTGGTCTAATTCGGTTCGATTCTCTTTTGCAGAACCATCTCCCGGGGACGAAGTCTGCGCTCCGAAATTCGTCGAGAAACTGCAACCGAAGCATGTTCCGGATGGCGCCACGGTGCATTTCGAATGCCAAGTCGAAGGCAATCCGCGACCTCAGATTACGTGGTTTAGGCAAACAGCCATCATCAAACCGTCGCAGGATTTCCAGGTAATTACGAAGTTCGGCGGTGTCGAAGGGCGCTTTTAACGGGGGAATTTTTTTCGCAGATTTATTACGACGAAGATAACGTCGCGACGTTGATTATACGCGAAGTATTCCCCGAAGACGCGGGTGTTTATACGTGCGTGGCGAAGAATTGCGCCGGATTCGCGTCCAGTACGACAGAATTAACCGTGGAAGCGCCGTTGTCCGATCATGGATCGGATACGATATCTGGCCTGTCGAGGAAGAGTTTGTCGAGGTATGTGGTGATGAGGAGTACAGGTGCGGGGATGGTATAAACGACGTGGTTGCGTTGCAGGGAGTCGTCTTTGGCTGATATACTGGAAGGTATCCCGCCGACGTTTTCGAGGAAACCGAAAGCCATTTGTGTGGATGAGGGCTCCGGCGTGGAGTTGGAGTGCCATCTTGTGGCTGTACCGGAACCGGATATTTATTGGTATTTCAACGAAAATCCTATCAAAGAAAATGAGAACGTCAGTGTGACCACGGAATCGGATATGCATTCTTATATCAGCAAAGTTACCTTTAACAAAGTGAAGAAGACCCAAGAAGGGGTTTATTCTGTTGTCGCTCATAATAGAGAAGGCGAAGCTAAGCTAGATATTACATTGAAGGTTGGTCACGCAGGCATTATTACGTGCTCAATGTGCGTCTAATTTACTCGACGCGTCTTTCAGGTGATGACCGGTAAACCAGAAAAACCGCAGATACTCGAACCTCTGCAAGATGTCACCATCAACGAAGGCGAAACGGCGGTGTTGAGTGTACAAATAAGCGGTAGTCCGACTCCGACTGTTGTCTGGTCGAAAGATGGTAAACCGGCGACGAACCTGAAGACCAAAAACGAAGATACGCTTTATATGGTGACGTTCGTTAAACCTACACCCAAAGATGCTGGCAAATATTCGGTCACGGCGACCAATCCAGCTGGAAGTGCTAGATCGAGTTGTCATCTCGTGGTCGAAGGTGAGCTATTTGGTCGTCTCGTGGAGTAACCCGCTTATAAACGAAATAATCACGTGATCGACTTTATCGTAGAATCGGCGCCTGGAACTCAGGCTCCATTTTTCGTCGAACGATTCCAAGAGAAATCGGTCAAGGAAAAGGATACGTTGAAATTAACGGCCAAAGTTACCGGTAATCCGGTACCAACGGTGACCTGGTTTAGGTGAGTTTTCCGTCGGTAACGAGGCTCGCCGGAGGTAGTAATTTACGACGTTTTCAGGAATAATAAACCTTTATTGGCGTCGCCCAAGAAGAAGGAATTATACGACGGAGAAAATATCGTGTTGGAGATCACAAACGCGGACTCGGAAGAGGACGCCGGTGATTATAAGTGCGTAGCTAGTAATAGCTACGGCACCGCTACTCACGGCGCCAGAGTTACCGTCGACGTGGAACACGTGTAAGTACCCGTGGAATTTCGTTGGTTTGGTCGAAGCTCAAGGTTACTTTGTGGTTGCAGCACGTTCACGAAGTTACTCCCGGAGAAGGTGGAGATCGACGAGAAGGATGTTATCACGTTGGTATGCGAGACATCCCACACGGTTTCTACGGTCTGGCAGCATAATGGCAAGGAGGTGAGCGGCATGGATCACAGGGAGTTGATACAGGAAGGAAGGGTTCACAAGTTGGTCATCAAACAACCGACGTCTTCGGATTCCGGGGTATACAGTTGTATGGTGAAGGATCAAAAGACCAGTAGTAATGTCACCGTCGAAGGTAAATTGAATTAGGCGATGGTTGCGAATAAAGATGATATTTGGCTGAAATCGAATGCAATTTGCGAACAGCGGTGAAACCAGAATTCGTGAAGAAATTAGAAGACGTCGAAGTGAAGGAATTACAAACGGCCATATTAGAAGTGGAGATAACCTCGAAAAGCGCCGATGTCACGTGGCACAAGGTAACACGATTCGCTCGTTATCCGGCGAATTTTCAATTTATTAATGATTTCGCGTGTATTTAGAATGGCGAAATACTCAACACGAAGAGCAACAAGTTCGAAATGCAGAAAGAAGGCCAAACCAGGAAGTTACTCATTAGGAATATATCAGTGCACGATGACGGCGAATACACGTGTTCGTTGGGAGAACAAGAATCGACCGCTGAGGTTACCGTAGTCGGTGAGTACACGTGTATTTGATGGTATCACGCTAATCTATTAATTCAACCGGTTTTTCGTCCACGTGCAGAATTACCGCCGGAAATTATACGTAAATTGGAGGATAAAAAGGTAACGGTAGACGAAAGAGTTACGTTCGATATCGAATTAACCAAAGGAGACGCGTTGGTGCATTGGTACAAAGACAACAAAGAAATACAATTCAACGATAACATCAAGTTGACGATAGACGGGAAACGTCAAACGTTGGAAATCGTCAAAGCAACGCTGACCGACTCCGGCACCTATAGTTGTAAAGTCGGCGACCAAAAATCCACCGCCAAGCTTACCGTCGAGAAACCATTGGTGAAGTTGATAACCAAGCTACCGGAGGTCACCATTGTGCCGGTGAACACGGATTGCACGCTGGTGGTGAAATTGTCGCCGAGCAACGTTGATGTGAAGTGGCTCAAGAATGATAAACCGATTAAAGCTAGTGATAAATTCGAAATTATCGACGAAGGTGCTACGAAGAAGCTGGTGATCAAGAAGGCCAAGCTGGATGATCAAGATGAATACACGTGCGTTGCTGGTAACGTGAAAACCAAGACTAACGTGGAAGTGGAAGGTATGTGGATGTGGTTTGGAAGAGGTGGCTGTGACAGTTGTGTAGTAATCGAAAATACGTTTTGTAGTTATCGATAAAATCCCGACGATTAATTTCGACTCGCTCGTCAAAGAATACAAGGTGAAGAAAGGCGATAGCGTGACGTTCGATGTGACGTATACGTGCACGTCGAAACCAACCGTGGAATGGTTCGTTAACGGAAACGTCGTCAAGAAGTCCAATAAAGTGAGTTGAAGTGGCGTCTGAAGGCGTCTTGGTGGAGTGAAACGAGGGTAGTTTTTATCAAAGATTGCATCTCGTATCCATGATCGATAAAAATTGAACATTGTATCATTTCTTTTGTTTTTGATTGGTTGACTCTGATTTCTAAGAAATCGATGATCGTTTTTTTAAAATTAATTCGGATAAATCAATTGAAAAAAATTCGATTATTTGATTTTGAAGAATCGAATTAGCTAAATTGATTTTTCGTGGTGTAAAAATTTGTAGTCGATTTTCGAAAAAATCTGTTTCAGAAAATAAATACTGATTTTAAATAAGCGATTTTGATTAATCGATTTCAAAAATTAATTTTTACAGGCGATTCCAAATAATTGATTTTGACGTATCGATTGAATCATCAAGTTTTCAAGTCAATTTTTATTAACAATTTTTTTGAATCAATTTTTTTTAAATCAATTTTTTTAAATCGATTTTAAATGATGGAGTTGGCTAAATTGATTTTAAATAATCAATTTTTTCAAATTAATTTTAAATAATCGATTTTTTAAAATTAATTTTAAATAATCTTTTTTTCAAATTGATATAGAATGTTAGATTTTTTAAATCAATTTCAAGTAAATTTTGCTTAATCGATTTTAAATAGTACTCGGTTTTTTTTAAATCGATTTTAAATGGTTGATTTTTTGAATCGATTTCAAATAATTGATTTTGCTAAATCGATTTTAAATAATCGATTTTGAACAATTGATTTTTTCAAATCGATTTTAATTGATGGAGTTTGCCGAACTGATTTTAAATAATCGATTTTTCCAAATTACTTTTAAATAATCTTTTTTTTTTACAAATTGATTTCAGTTAGTCGATTTTTTTGAATCGATTTTCAACAATCGATTTTTTGGATTGATTCTGAACAGTTGATTTTTTTAAATCGATTTTAGATAATTGTTTTTATTGAATCGATTTTTTAAAATTAATTTCAAGTAATCTTTTTTTTTTTACTAGTTGATTTTAATTAGTCGATTTTTTAAATTGTTTTTATGCAGTGGATTTTTCAAATTACTTTTAAACAATATTTTTTTTTACAAATTGACTTCAATTAGTCGATTTTTTGAATTGATTTTGAACAGTTGATTTTTTAAAATCAATTTTAAATATTTGTTTTTATTAAATCGATTTTGAATAATTGAGTTTTTCAAATTAATTTTAAATAATCTTTTTTTTACAAATTGATTTCAATTAGTCGATTTTTTTAATAAATTTTACGCAATCGATTTTTTCAAAACAATTTTAAATAATTGATTTTTTTAAATCGATTTTAAGTAGCAGATTTTTTGGATCGACTTTTTAAAATCAATTTTAAATGATCGATTTCAAATGGTGGAGTTTGCTAAATTGATTTTATATAATCGATTTTTTCAAATTAATTTTAAATAATATTTTTTTCAAATTGATATGAAACGTTCGATTTTTTAAATCGATTTCAGGTAATTAATTTTGCTGAATCGATTTTAAATGATCAATTTTAATTGATGGAGTTTGATAAATTGATTTTATGTAATCGAATTTTTTAAATTAATTTTAAATAATTGATTTTTTAAATCGTTTTTATGTAATGGATTTTTTCGAATTAATTTTGAGTAATCTTTTTTTATACAATTTCATTTGAAGTGTTCGATTTTTTAAATCGATTTCAGGTAATTAATTTTGCTAAATCGATTTTAAATGATCAATTTTAATTGATGGAGTTTGATAAATTGATTTTAAATAATCGAATTTTTGAATTAATTTTAAATGATCGATTTTTTAAATTGTTTTTATGCAATAGATTTTTTCAAATTACTTTTAAATAATCTTTTTTTTTACAAATTGATTTCAATTAGTCGATTTTTTGAATCGATTTTCAACAGTCGATTTTTTGAATTGATTTTGAACAGTTGATTTTTTTAAATCGATTTTAAGTAATTGTTTTTATTGAATCGATTTTTTCAAATTAATTTTAAATAATTTTTTTTTACAAATTGATTTTAATTAGTCGATGTTTTGAATCAGTTTTGCACAATTGATTTTTTCAAGTCGATTTTAAATAATTGATTTTATTGAATCGGATTTGAATAATCGATTTTTTCAAATAAACTTGAAATAGTCGACTTGTTCGATTCAATTTTGAATAAGATTCCTTTCGCGAACGCCGCAATCGAACGAAATATTCACACATTTTCCAAATTCCAGATCAAAAGCACGTATTCCGAATCAGCGGCCAGTTTGACCATCGAGAAGGTAGAGGAAGTGGACGTAGGCAGCTATACAATTCGTATCAGCAACGAATACGGCGAAGCTTCGGCGGAACTCACCTTGATCATGATCGGTACGAGACGAATCCAGCATGCAGTCCTCGCTGGGATATCCTAATCTAAGCGTATTTCTTTCTTTGTAGAATTACCCGGTGCTCCGGACGCGCCGACGATAATCGAAATCACCGACTCGTCGATCACGGTGCACTGGAAGGCGCCGTCTTTCGATGGTAACTCGCCGGTGAAGAGCTACGTGCTGGAGTACCACGACAAGGAGGAGTTCATGACGTGGCATAAAATCGAAACCGCAGAGGTTACGTATAAGGTGACGGAGCTCGTGAAGAATCACGAAATCACGTTCAAAGTAGCCGCCGTAAATGACGCCGGAATCGGGCCGTGCTCCGATAGCACGCGGTATGTGAAGGTCGCCTCGCCTAAGGGTATGAAGAAGCCTACGGTCGAGGAAGCCCTGAAAGATACCACCGTCGGGTTACGCCAAAATATATCGCTGAGCTGTGTCATCACCGGAGTACCGGTGCCGGAGATTAAATGGTGAGTGGAGTCGATATAAGCGGTTTTCGCGGTATTCGTGTTGTGTACTCTATTTTCAACGCTTATCATGGCTTTTGCAGGTTGAAAGACGGTAAAATAATTAAAACGAAGAATATCTCGTACGAAAACAACGTCGCCAAGTTCACGATACTCGAGACGACCGACCAAAGCGAAGGCACGTACACGTGTCGCGCCATCAACGACGCCGGCTCCGTCGAGACAAATTGTAAGCTGTCCGTTCAGGAAGTACCTCGCGTCGAGATCGACGATAACAGCTCGTCGCAAATTCTACGCGTCAAGAATCAATGGAAGGTCGAGGTGAGATACCGAGGGTACCCGAAGCCTGAGATCAGCTGGACCAAAAACGGCGAACCGATCGAAGACGACAAGTGCAAAATATACTACGACGAGTCTTCCACCACAATCGCCATTTATTCGGTGGAAAGATGCAATACCGGAACGTACACGGTGACCGCGGCCAATACCGCCGGAGCTGTGTCGGCGAATTTGCAACTCAAAGTTATCGGTGAGTTTGGCGAGAACTCGAGCAGTCGGGGATTATTTTATTGATTTTTTCTCGAATTTAGATGGAGAACCGAGTAAAAGGAAATTTAACATTGTTGTCGAAGAAATCGGTAATTCGATACCTTTGTAAATCCCTCCCCCCTCATCACCTTTTACTTGTGTTGTCCTGAACGACATAGCATGAATATTTTTAAGCATGAATTTGAATTTTATCATTACCTTTGGAGTTATTAACGGTATTTTTGTCTGTCGCGATCCTGTTGTAGATAAACCAAGCAAACCCATAGGTCCCATTTTACTCAAAGACATTACCTCAGATTCGGTCGAACTGGAATGGAGGCCTTCGTCGGATGACGGCGGCCTCGAGTTGAAATACAACGTGGAGAAATGCGAAACGGAGAAGATGATTTGGACGAAAGCCGGCGAAGTACGAGATATCACCGTGTACAACGTGCAGAAATTACAAGAAGACGCCGAATACATGTTTAGAATATCAGCCGAGAATTCAGTAGGTGCTTCGGAGTATCTGGAAAGCGAGCCTGTCACCGTGAAGTGCAAATATCGTGAGTATCTGGTGTCACGACGGTGTCAGGTGGATTAGATGATATTGTGGTTTGGTGTAGGTAAACCATCGCCGCCTCAAGGGCCACTGCAGATATCCGACATGACCGATACGTCAATGAGTATTACGTGGTTGCCACCGTCGGACGATGGAGGGTTGGAAATTATCGATTACACTGTTGAAAAGAAGGAAACCAATAAGAAGGCCTGGCAGAAGGTACGATTGGTTTGGAGGCTCGTAGAAGGATGTGAATTCAGGAATTTTGTGATTTTAGGTTGGCACGACGAAGCAGATGTCCATTTCTGTCGACGAATTGATCAAAGGATCGGCGTATAATTTGCGTATATTCGCGAGAAACAGGATCGGCGTCGGGTTGCCGTACGTCACCGAAGAGGCGATCATCGCCGGGAAGAGAATTAGTAAGTGGTTGTCAAACGAGGAATTTGAGGTGTTTTATGGTATTTTTGAATGTAGTGTTTTTGTGCTTTTTTTTCAACGATATCAGCGATAAGTTTTAGAGGAGGGAAAGAAGAGAACGATGAAGTTATTTTAATTTATTATTTCAGTCGTAATAGAAATTCGAAATTAACTGATTTTTATTAATTTTATTCACAATTTTTCAATAGTTTAATTCAATTTTAATTTTTTTTTATTTAAATTGTTCAAAATTTACGTAAAATCTTTGAATTAATGTAGAAAATTTATATTAAAAAAAACTACGAGTACAAAAAAGATATTTATAGAAATAAATTATCGCTATATTTTTTTGTTTTTGAAATTTTCCATGAAAATTGTACGATAAATCAAATTATTGAATTGGAAATTTTTCATCAGGATGTTTAAACGAACTACTTATTAAATTTTTTGAAAAAATTATCAAATAGAAAGCAATTTGATTTAAGTAAAATCTTTGAATTAATATAGAAAATTTATATTAAAAAAAAACTACGAGTACAAAAAAGATATTTATAGAAATAAATTATCATTATATTTTTTTTTTGAAATTTCCCCTAAAAGTTATATGATAAATAATCTTGAATTGGAAATTTTTCATTAGAATTTTCAAACGAACTCCTTATTAAATTTTTTGGAAAAATTATCAAATATCATTATATTTTTTTGTTTCTGAAATTTTCATTAATAAAATTATTGAATTGGAAATTTTTCATCAGAATTTTCAAACGAACTCCTAATTAAATTTTTTCGAAAAATTATCAAATAGAAAAAATTTACGTAAAATCTTTGAATTAATGTAGAAAATTTATATTTAAAAAAAATTTTATAGAATTAAATTATTATTTTATTTTTTTGTTTTTGAAATTTCCAATGAAAATTATGTGATAAATAATTTTCATTAATAAAATTATTGAATTGGAAATTTTTCATCAGTATTTTCAAACGAGTTCTTATTTAAATTTTTTCGAAAAATTATCAAACGTAAAATCTTTGAATTAATGTAGAAAATTTATATTAAAAAAATTTTTATAGAATTAAATTATCATTTAATTTTTTTGTTTTTGAAATTTCCCATGAAAATTATGCGATAAATAATTTTCACTAATAAAATTATTGAATTGGAAATTTTTCATCAGAATTTTTAAACGAAGTCCTTATTAAATTTTTGGAAAAAATTATCAAATAGAAAAAAATTTAATTAATTACTTTGATTAAAATTTATGTAATAAATTACTACAAAAAACTACTTTTACCAAAATAAACTGTTTAATAAATTAATTGATAAAATGAAATAATAGATTGCCTGATTGAATTCTCTAAAATAAATTTAATCACTGTTGAAATAGTTTGAAAAAAATAATTATTTAAATTGAAAAATATGCATTAGTTAAATAACATAATAAAAATAAATAAAATAAATTGAAATTTACATTTACGGCCAAAATTGTGTTGTTTTATTGGAAAAAAATATCCGAAAAAAATACTGAAAAATGCGGATTTTTTTTCAAACCTATTTTATTAATTATTTATTACGTCGCTGATATCTTGTAAATTTTTCTTAATTTTTTTTTTTCATTAAGTTGACGTATCATACACATTGTAAACGCTTTTATGCTTGTAACGCTCTGATCTTAGGCTTTGATAAAGATTTTTCAGATAAAACGCTTTACGCTTTAATGGGAATCTTTCCCTCGACGAGTAATTTAGCGAAATTCAGTAAGTAAAGGGTTGCGCTTGCTTAAAGCTGATTTATCAAGTTCGTCGAAATGCGATGATACGGTTTACTAATGATTTTTTTGTTTCTATAGCTCCGCCTTCGCCTCCGGTCGATCTTAAGATTATCGGAATCACGAGTAGAAGCGCTACGTTGCAGTGGTCGCCACCGGAATCAAATGGAGGCTTGGAATTGACAGGTTCGTACGTGGATACGATGTAATTCGAGGATTCCATGTGATAGGAGAGCAGTGTTGTCGCTATTGATGACGTGAAAAATCCATTTGAGGAGTGAAATTGAAGAAACTTGTTTAAATTGAAGATTTCCGTCGGAGGGAGAAGCGGAATTGGAAAATTTGTTGAAAGTTGTGAAGGACGGTTGCAGATGTATTTTTT
This sequence comes from Maconellicoccus hirsutus, assembly GCA_003261595.1. NCBI lineage: Eukaryota > Metazoa > Arthropoda > Insecta > Hemiptera > Pseudococcidae > Maconellicoccus > Maconellicoccus hirsutus. The sequence goes on along the minus strand of QBDW01005713.1, from coordinate 3,293 downwards.
GTTTGGATAATTTTTTAAATGAAAAATTAGGGATTTTATTGATGTATCTTCGTGTAATTAGGCCTACAGATCTATGAGATGGGTTCCCAAGCTTTTTTAAGTTGTTATTTTTTGACGCTTGCTTGATGGTTCCTAAGAGAGGCTGAGATTATTATATGTTTATTTCCGCACTGCGCAGGATACGTGATCGAGAAGCAGCTACTGAACGATAAATGGCTAAAAGTAGTCACACTGGAGCCGAACGTGCTGCAATTCTGCGTGGAGAATTTAAGAGAAAAATCCGAATATTACTTTAAAGTATACGCTGAAAATCCAGTCGGCCTCAGTGCGCCCGAAAAAACCGATCTCGTTAGTTTAGAAACACACGCAAGTAAGTGAACGATAATTAGGCGAAGTGGAACGGACACACGCGACTAATACGTCATTCATCTCGTGATAGCTGTTCCATCACCACCCACTGCACCTTTGGAGATACGTTCGGTGAGCGCGAATGCCGTAGATGTGGAGTGGGGCGTTCCGGAGACAGACGGAGGATCTCCGTTGAGCGGATACGCGATCGCGATCAAAGATGTGAAGAAAACGATGTGGATGGAAGTTGGTCGCGTGGATGCCGATGTGCAGAAACTCACCGTTAGAGATCTCCAAGTATGGTTTCGGCGGTTCGTCGGTTATTGGATGAAATATTCGTGTGATTTTACGATTATCTTGTTTGCAGGAAAATCACGAATACCTTGTGCGTATATTTGCGCGAAACGAAATTGGTCTCAGTGAGCCGTTGGAATTGGATGAACCGTATAAAGTGCAGAAACCAACGGGTACGGGTTGAGGTTTTCTTTGAAATCGGAAATTACGCGTGGTTTAATTTTTCGTTGGTTGTTTAAGGTATCGAAGAGGATACAGATATCGAAGAAACAGTATTAGACAAACCGTCGATGAGTTTTAGCTCGGAAACGACGACGTCGTGGATGAAAGAAGCCGGTATGGATGCGGATATACACACGTACGCGAGAGGATCGTTGCTAAAGAAAAGCGAATATTTCTTCCGTATTTGGTACTACGCGAAGCAGCTGTTTAAATGAAGAGATCACGATGCATACTATGACTGAATATTATTACGAATTTTTTTCATTACCTTTGCTCGTCGCAAGACGCGGATTATGTTATGTAATCGATATATTATAGAAAGCACGAGTTGCGGTTAGAAGTTACGATTGTTTTGTTTTTAATTGTTATCGCGTGTGATATTGTTATTGTTTTTTCATTTTTTAAACGTTTCTTTTTTTTTTGTTGAATTTTTGGAATATTTTCGCGTATCAGAGAGAGACAAATATAGGTGCGCGAAACGCGAAAGGAAATATGTTATATGTAGTTTTAAGTTATTTATTTGTACTGTATTGATTCCCGTGTAAATATAATACATTGCATGAACTGAATGTAGTTGTTATTTTGGGTTATTATCGTGAAATGTGACAAAAAGGAGGTCCCCAAGCACAAATATTTCCTCAAAAATATACCTTTCCCAAGGAATTCTCGAAATTGAAATTAGCACGGACGCAGCGCAAGTGCTGGAGCTAAAGAAACAGCGGCAATCGATTCCGCGGGGTCAATAACCTACAATTTGAGCAAAATAAACGAATTTACGTAACTTAACGTAAGCGTTTGGGCCCAAAATAACTGAAATTCAAATCTATATCTGAATTAAATGTACTCAGAAGATGGCAGGATATAGTCATCAAATTAAATGCGATTAAATTACGAAAATTCACTAATTTTGAGCCCCAAAGGGTCGTTTAACGCGTCTTTGGTGTCGAACGTTGGGTAATCGAACCTGAGGAATCGATTGCGATAATCAGTTTTGCTCTATCTGTTACTGTGTGTTCAGTCGAATTTCGATCTCGAAATTTTCTCAGCGATGGTATGTTTTTGAGGTGATATTCGTGATCAGCGACCTCGATTTAGTAAAATGAGACTAGTTTCGCGAAAATCCGTCGGTTAGAACGGCAGTAATGAACTAATTACGTAAATTACGTGTAGCTCTTCCTACACGAGTACCTAGGTAGGCAACCCTTCTAACACGTGCATACAAGAATTATGTAATTACCGCCGTTCTAACCGGCGGATTTTCGCGAAATTAGTCTCATTTTACTAAATCGAGGTCGCTGATCACGAATATCACCTCAAAAACATACCATGGCTGAGAAAATTTCGAGATCGAAATTCGACTGAACACACAGTAACAGATAGAGCAAAACTGATTATTGCAATCGATTCCTCAGGTCCGATAACCTAATAATCGACACCAAAAACGCGTTAATCGGCCCTTTGAGGCCCAAAATAAGTGAATTTTCGTATTTACTTCGCATTTAATTTGACAAACGTATGCTGCCATCTTGTGAGTACATCAAATTCAGATTTAGATTTGAATTTCACTTATTTTTGGCCCAAAAAGGCGTACTGAGGCGTTTTTGGTGTCGAATATTAGGTTATCGAACCTGAGGAATCGATTGCAATAGTCAGTTTTGCTCTATCTGTTACTGTGTGTTCAGTCGAATTTCGATCTCGAAATTTTCTCAGCCATGGTGTATTTTTGAGGTGATATTCGTGATCAGCGACCTCGATTTAGTAATATGAGACTAATTTCGCGAAAATCCGCCGGTTAGAACGGCGGTAATTACGTAATTCTTGTATGCACGTATTAGAAGGGTTGCCTACCCAAATACTCGTGTAGGAAGACCTATACGTAATTTACGTAATTAGTTCATTACGGCCGTTTTAAACGGCGGATTTTCGCGAAATTAGTCTCATATTACTAATTCGAGGTCGCCGATCACGAATATCACCTCAAAAACATACCACTGCTGAGAAAATCTCGAGATCGAAATTCGACTGAACACACTGAAGTAGATAGAGGAAAATTGATTATTGCAATAGATTCCGCAGGTGCGATAACTTAATATTCGACACTTCACACGCTTCAATCGGCCCTTTGGAGCCCAAGATAAGTAAAATTCAAATCGAAATCTGAATTATCTCAACTCATAAGATGGCAGCATATGTCAGTCAAATTAAAAGCTGACAAATTACGAAAATTCACTTATCTTGGGCTCCAGAGGGCCGATTGAGGCGTGTGAAGTGTCGAATATTAGGTTATCGAACCTGAGGAATCGATTGCAATAATCAGTTCTCCTCTATCTAGCACTGTGTGTTCAGTCGAATTTCGATTTCGAAATTTTCTCAGCGATGGTATGTTTTTGAGGTGATATTCGTAATCAGCGACCTCGATTTAGTAATAT